>JABUQX010076112.1:0-5000 GCA_015478945.1 Trachelipus rathkii
GAGAGAGTATTGCCCAGTTCTTTTCGTTCTTTTCTACTATGGAATTGGGCGAGAACATAGGGAATGGGTTGAGGTGAAAACGGAGTGAAGCAGGGGAGTGTTTTATCTCCACTGCTGTTAATATATGTAGAGCGTGGTGAAATAAGGAAAGTGAAGGGACAGAAAACTATGGAGAGTTAGGACAGTGAAAATTAACTTGAATTGGTAGACTAGTGATAACATTATGGTGAGCAATTAGTAGTCGGACGTGAATCTTAGCATATATTGAAGGCGAAGATGAGATGACTATCGAGAGGATGCTATTATGGTGAGTTGTTTATTACTATGAGTTACAGGATTTGGAGGAACAGTATAGGATTAAGGAATGAACTGATTACATAGAAGACATGAGGATAAATTATAAATACAATAACCGGCGAAATGAAGGAATATGGGATATAGGATGGTGTGAGAGGTACGTAAAGGAGGAGTAGTGATATGAGCGGTAATATACTGTGACAATATTACTCGTAGAGGATGTTTTAACAGATAAGTAGGAGAAGTATGTAGAGTGATAGGATTCTGCCGAAGACATGGTAAAATAGTTGGATTAGTTTATTGAAAGCGCATATACACCTCATAATAGTATGTATATAGATGAAAAACATTCGGAAAAAGAGGTTAGATAAGTGATTTTTATTAAACAGTATATATATATTATACTAATATATATATCAGACTTCACGATCAGCTACTATAGCATATTCAGTGATTTGGTAAGCGGACATAGCATTAGTAGACATATAACTAAAGAGTAATAGAGTATGGAGGTATGATATATACAAATATATATATATATATTATATATATTATATATAACTATATAATGTATTATATATATACATATATATATATTATATATATATATATATATATATATATATATATATACGGAGGTAGAATATTGAGGGAATATAAAGAACTAATTAGACTTATAATAAAAGAGTTAGTAAGAGACAGAAATAATAAGGAATGAATGTAATTAGTAGATAAGAATATGGATGGTGAAGAATATGAATTAATATGCTGTATATAGAAGATGATGTGTGTATAATGAATTATATGAGATAGAATGGGGGGAATCTGGAGAGGATATGGATGACAGACAGTGAATAGCCGAAAATAAATAGATTGGTAGTAATTTATAGATACAGAGGGCAGAAGACCAAAGGATAAACCGAGCAATAAATGAGATGTGGATACGAGTCGCTGGATATATTGTATATTAGGTATATTATACTTTATGAAATGAATGCAGCTACCGAAACTAATAGTACAGTGCTATATAAGAGAAGAGCGAAATATGCAGTACAATGAAGGTAATGTCTGGAGAATAGTACGTACTCTTGTACTAGGCTAGTACAGATGATAAGAATATAATAACTTTCTTATAGGAGTAAGGAAATAGATAAAAAAAAGAATACAGCATATATATATGATATATTATATATTATATAGTATATATATATATATATTATATAATAATACTATATATAATATATATATATTAATTTATATATAATATATATATATATTATAATATGATTATATATATATATAATATATATATATATATTATTATAATATACTATATATTAATAGTATATATATAATATATATAATTTATACAGTAATTATATATATATATATAAATAATAATATATAATATATAATATTAATTATATATTTATTATATATTATATTAAATTATATATATATATTATTATATCATATATATATATTATATATAATATATAATATTATATTATTATATAATATATATATATATATATATTATATTATAGTATATAATATATTAATATAAATTTATATATAAGTATATTTATATATATATATATATATTATATAGTATATATTTAAGTATATATTCATTCGTGATATGAGGATGGTTTAGTTCAAATAATATACTTTATATATATACGGAATTACTAAGTTATTTTATATAATATATATATAAAAGTACTGTATTGTGTAATAATGCTATCGTAGGAAAAATATAGGTTTAAGTTGACATCAGTGCGTACATGCATGTCGCATTATAGCAAGCATATCGGAGGAGTAGATAGCAAAGTAATATGATGCGAGTAAATATTCCTATCTATTTATAGATGATCATTGTGATAAGAACGTTAGTTGTATATATTGAAAGCCTTGCGATTTTTTGAAAAATGTGTGAATAAATATACCTAGAGAATCAGTGTTCTTGCATCTAAATTTACTTATGTTTACATATAATCGGGAAAATTTACAGCGAGATAGTTTTCGTGAAGTCTTGCAGAGGATTTGTGTGAGGCATTTCTATTTGCTCATGTGACACCATCTTGACCTGTGATTTGAAGATGAGACGCGTGGCAGCGAAGTTCGTACCTCGCCTGCTAACGGAGGATCAAAAGGATCAACGCGTGATGCTTGCGTCAGATCTTTTCCAGCTATCCACCGATGATACTGACTTTATGAGGAACGACTTTAAGCATGAAGAAAATTATAACAGGTGTTATTGACGCAGGGTGGCGTTCCAGCAGTGTTGAAAGTTATCGAAAAAATATTTCTTGGGTTAAACTGTATGGGTAACTAACACAAAAAACGAGAAGGATGACAATGGTTTCGGGAATGTACGACTGCGATGTATGAGAAAAATTCGCCTCAACTCACCCACTCATACATACATCCTAAGAAAGCTATAGCTATATCTCCGATAACGAAGCAACTTTTCAAGGCTCATTTACGAGCAAATGACTTTAATCACTCAAAAGCTATTTCATTCAAATGTGCAGGAACGTTGGGAGGCAAAAGATAGTGTTTAAAGTTGGTTAGTCAGCGAGGTTCTTTAATTTTTTGTAGAATGGAGTAACTATCATCCTATTAAATTTACTAAATTTGGGGCTAGTGGGCTAATAGCCATTATATTTTCCTCTTACTCGCTAATTCATTATTATGAACTTTGTTCGGATGTATACACTATTTATGATCATGAATGCATTTGAGCCTTATACTAGTTATATATTTACTAATTCAGGAGCTCTTTTTAATAAAATAATATTAATATAATACACTATATATATATTATATATAGGTATATAATAAGTAAATTAATATTAAATATTAAATATCATATATATATTATATATTATTTAATAATAATTATTTATAATATATATATAGTATATATTAATATTATATATAATATATAAATATATTAATATTAATTATATAAAGTATATATAAATAATAATATCTGAATATATATATATATATATTATTTATATTATATATAATAACTATTATGATAATCAGTGATGTTCGGTGGCTTGGCGTCGATGGGGAAAGGCAATTCCAAAAATTGCTCCCCCAATGACGCTAAGACACACCGAACGCTACGCTGATATATTATTTAATATTATTATAACTATATATATTAATATATATATATAATATATATATATATTAATATTCATAATATATATATATAATATATATATATATATTATTATATTATTATTATATATATTAATATACTATTATATTAATATAATATAATGAATATATATATATATATATTAATCTATACTCGTTATTAAGATTTTATGCATAAAACCATTATTAAAGTTGGAACTGAATATATACAAATATAATAGGTCATTTCTACAATAATAGATATGTTAATTATATATATATACGCCTTTTGGCTGCAATTTAGGTCAGCCACAAACTGATTATTTACGTTATATGATAAATGGAACGTAAATTTTAAAATATTAAAAATACAAAATATTTTCAAATTGTATTTCAGCCGATCTACTTTATAAGAAATAATGTTATATGGCTATTCCGTTATTGTACAAACAAAATCATCGTTAAATATTAAAGGGTAACGGGACTATTCTTGATTTAGTTCGGCGCTTACAGGGCTACTTTCAGGCTCTCGGGAGTAATTATATCGGAATAAAGTATATCATTGCGTTAAAACTCTATTCATGTGCAAAGTAATTGTAAAAATTGTATGAAGTTTTCTTTACACACAAACATAACCACACACACACACATACACCATAGATTGCTTCTGTACATTTTACTTCGTATATATATACTAATTTTTTTTAAATATATTTATTTACTATTTGATATAAAATATTATAATAAAAAATATAAATAACAGTTGTCACATATAGTTTAAGGTGGTTATTGCATCATACTGTAAAACTTTAGGATCATCGAGCCGCCCTGAAATATATATATATATATATTAATATATATTTAATATATATAAATATCTATATATTAATATAATAATATTATATATAGTATATATATATACATAAATAATATATTATATATTATATATTAATATATATAATAATACTATATATATAGTATATATATATATATTATTACTATGATATATATATATTTATATATATTTTAACTATATATATAATATATATAATATATTAAATACTATATATAGTACATATATCTATATATATAATTTATTGTATATATATCATATATATATATATAATAATAGATATTACATATATATATATATATTTAATATTAATATATAATATATATAATATATATATTATATTAATTATATATACTATATATATATAGTGATATATATATTTATATATATATAATATATAAATATTATATATATTATTAAAATATTGTATGATTATATTTAATTTCTAGGTGTTTTATATCACAGTAATCTTATTTTATTTGAAAACAGATTATTAATTTTAATCGTAACTAATATCATCATACTCTATGGACAAACAGTCAACAAGTAGCCCTATTGTCCAATAGTAACTTATACGCACTCATTCACAGCTGAAGAATATAGTCATACTAACTATACAAACCAACTTAAATTGGGAATTTCAATGCATCACAAGAGATCTATATCGAGTGTTGTTCTAATGACGAATCAAAAG
>JABUQX010076112.1:20000-25411 GCA_015478945.1 Trachelipus rathkii
AAAGGCGAGGTAAAGGCAAGATGAGTTGGTCTCTAGTATACGTCTTGTGTTTTTTTTTGTTTGTCTTGTGCGCTTTTGGTTCTTGGTGGTTGTCTAGGGTATTTTGGCGTTTTTAATTGAGTTTTTACTGCTCCAGCTGGCTTTTAAGGGTTGTTTGTGGTAATGAGGGTATTTGGTGTTTTTAGATAATTAATTTATTCGTTTAGTATTTGTAGTTTTAAAGCAAGTCGTGCTGGTGTTGTTAGTGTGTGTGGTGTGTTGTGTGTGTTGTGTGTGTGGTTTGGTTTGTTGGTGGAATGTATGATTGTTGGGTAATTGCGATTACGGACTCTCTTGCGGGTTTGTTTTGTTTTCATTGTTGTGGGGTCTTGTTGTCGTTCATATTGAAATAATAGGTGGTTGAATTAAGTATTTAAGCTTAATATTAAAAACTACACATTTCAGATTATATTGTTAAAACACCTTTGGAAATAATTGTTATGTTAAACACGGTGTAAATATGTAAATGTAAGAGTGGTTTTGTTGGTTGTTGTTCGTTTGTTGTTGTTGTTGCGGTTAGTAGTTAGGTGCCTGTCACAGTGGGATATGAACGTCTGGTTGTTTGGCGTTCGTTCTGTGTGTTGTGTGTGTGTGTTGTTGTGGTGTGTGTTTGTGTGTGTGGTGTGTGTGTGTGTGTGTGTGTGTGTTGGTGTGTGAATGTGAAATAACACCCTCAGTGTTGGGTGCGTTATTCTATGGTGTGTTGTGCTTCGCAAAATAATAATAATTAAATAATGATAAAGACACAACCATTCAGATGTATTTTAAAAAACTTTGAAATAATTGTTTAGGTTTAATGGTTGTCTTTACTTGAGAGTGGATAAAATTGGTTTTGGGTAATGTAGATGATTTGTGTTGTTGGTTGTTTGTTGTTGGTTGTTGGTTGTTGTTTGTTGTTGCTGTTGTTGTTGTTGTTGTTGTTGTTGTTGATTGTTGTTGTTGGTGTGATGCCTTTGTCACAGTTGGAATGGGACGGCTTGTGTGTTTTTTGGGCGTTCTGGTTGTCTTTGTGTGGGTTTGTTTCTGTTTTTTTGCTGTGGTGCGGGTTTTGTGTTTGCTGGGTTGTTATGGGTAGTTTTGTCGGTTTTTTTCGTTTCAGTGTGTTGTGGGGATTTGGTGTTGTGGTGGTTTATATGTGTATGTTTGTGAAGAAGAGAAGAAGTGATGAGTGGAGGGTATGATTGAGTACGAGGAGTAAGAAGATAGAATGTATTGATTAGAGATGAGAATTGTAATGTAGATTAGAAGGTTAAATGTTAAGTGAAGAATGTAAAGAAGAAGAGAAGAAGTAGGAGGAGGAGATGTGTTATGGAGATGTAGTACGGATGATTGGGTAGATGGTGGAAGTTGAAAGGATTTTGGATGGTTTATAGGAGCGTGATGGTGGGGTATGAGGGGTGGGAAAGGGAAGAATGGAAGTATTTAGTGGTTGTCGTGGGTTAGGGCTTTATATTTTGTTGGTTGTCAGAGGTTTATAATTTCGAGGATTAGATTTAGCGGGATTAGTCTAATACATTAAATTTAAGTAATGAATAATAATAATAATAAATAATAATATAATATTGAGTTAGAGTTAGATTATAGTAATTTAATATGAATATTGATAGTGATATTGAGTGAGTTGTGATGGATGATTGTTAGTGATTTGAGTAATAAGATAGGTAGGAAATATGTTGTGAGATGTAATTTAGATATGTATTGAGATGTAGATAATAATGTAAGATTTAATGTAAGTGTTGGAGAATAGGTTGTTATCTATTTTATAGTGTTAGATTTGTGTAGTTATTTGTATGATTTGGTGGGTGTGTGGATGTTATTTTATATATGTGGAGTGAGGTTGAGTGGAGTGAAGATAAGTTTATGCAGTGTATGAGTAGGTGAAGGATTAGTGGAGAGTGAGAGTGTTGTGTGAAATAAATTATGGGAGTGTGATTATAATAAGTTGAAGTGGGAGATATTAGTATGTGAGAGTAATGGTTGTGTGTGTGTTTGGTTTGGTGGTTGTGTGTTTTTTGTTTGTTTGGGTTGTTGTTGTGGGTGGGGGTTTTTTGTGTGTGGGAAGTCTGTTGTAGATTGGGTGTTTGTTTGGTGGTCGATTGTGATTTAGTGTGGGTGGTTTGGTTGCTTGATGTTTGGTGTGTGTGTCGGGTGATGTTGGTTGGTGTTTGTCTTTTGTGATTTGGTGGGGTGTTCTTGAGTTGCTTGGGTGTGGACTTGTAATAACTTCTGGGGTGGTGATAGTGGTTTGTTGTTTTTGTGGTGGGATGGTTTTGTGGTGGGGTTTTGTGATTTTTGTGGTTGTTGGTGTTGGTGTTCTAGTTGTGGGGTTGGGTGTTTGGGGTTGTTGGGTTCGTGTGGGGTATATGTGGTGGTGGGTGGGTTGGGTGTTGGGTGTGGTGGGTCTTGGTTGGTTTTGTGGTCGTGGTGTCTTGGGTTGCTGATGATTATGTGTGTGTTTGATGTTGTGTGTGATGAATAAAGTTTCTTTTAATTTTATTAATAGAGTAGAATGTGAAGGTGGTTGGCATTGTTTTGGTGATGCGGCTGTGAATGCTGTAGATGATGTTCTGAAATGTTGTTTGTTGTGTGTGTTGTTGGTGTAGATTGAGTCACAATGGAATGACGCTGTTGTTTTGTCGTCGTCTGTTTTCCTTGCGTTTTGATGGTGTAAATTCGGCCCTTTAATGGAAATGTTGTGAAGAAGAAAGAAGAAAGAAGAAGGAAAGAAGAAAGAGAAGAAGAATAGAAGAGAAGAAGAAGAAGAGATGAAGGAAGAAGAATGAAGATAGCAAGATACGAAGATAGAAGCAAGAAAGAAGAAGAAAGTAAGAGAGATAGAAGAAGAAAGAACGAAGGAAGAAGAGGAAGGAAGAAAAGAAGAAGAAGAAGAAGAAAATAAAAGAGAATGAAGAATTCTCTATGGGTCAGAAAATTCAGAGTTAAACCTGATACAATAAAAACTGTAATAATAAATAATAATAATAATAATAATATAATAATAAAAATATAATAATATAATAATAATAAATAATAATAATATAATAATAATATAATAATAATAATAATAAATAATAAATAATAATAAAAATAAATAATAATAATAATAATCAAATAATAATAATAGATATAATATAATAATATAATAATAATAATAATATATATAATGAATAATAATAATAATAATAATGAATAATAATAATATATAAATAATAATATATGAGTTTTCTATTATAACTATAATAATAGATAATAATATAATAATAATAATAATAATATAATATAATAATAATAATAAAATAATACATATAATAATATGAATAATAATAATAATAATAAATAATAGATAAATAATAAAAATACAATATAATATTGAATAATAATAATATTAATAATAATAATAATAACCCAAATATATCAGTCACCATATGAAATATGCATTTGGAATGTCTTGTTGTAATCTCTCTCTCTCTCTCGTCTCTCTTCTCTTCGTCTCACTCTCTCAGTCTCTCTCTCTCTCTCTCATCATCTTCTCTCTCTCCTCGTCTCTCTACTCTCTCCTGTTCTCTGTCTCTCTCTCTGTCTCGTCTCGTCTGGTCTCTCTCTGTCCTCTCTCTCCTCTGTCTCTTTCTCTCTCCTCTTCTCCTTTTCGTCTGTTCTTCTTCTTCTTCTTCGGGCTCTCTCTCTCTCTCTTTTCATCTCTCTCGCTCTCTTCGGTCTTCTCCGTCATCTTCCTTGTGCGCGCTCTTTGGGTTCGGGGCTCTCGTCTTCTGGTGTCGTTCTCTCGTTGTTGGGTTCTCTTCGTTCTCTCTCTCTCCTGTCTCTCGTCTTGTCTCCGTCTCTCTCTTTGCCTCAACACTTCTGCGGTAATAGTAATTGAAATTAAAAATGTATCTTACTTTTTCGTCTTTTGAAACTTTTATAAGTAATAATAATAATAATAATAATAATAACAGTAGTGATAGGGGCAGTAGTATCAGAAGTAGTAGTAGTAGAGTAGTAGTAGTAGTATAGTGAGAAGGTTTACTTTCTACTTTCAAGTCGGGAATGGTAGTTAATGATTCAGTTTATGAGTTAGTGGTAGTAGTAGTAGTAGTAGGTAGTAGTAGTAAGTAGTAGTAGTAGTAAGTAAGTAGTAGTGTCATTGGCGTTGTGGTAGTAGTAGTAGCAGTAGTCATTGTCGTTGTGGAAGTAGTAGTAGCAGTAAGTCATTGTCGTTGTGATCGTTGTAGAAGCACATAATAATAATAGCTGTAGTGATAGGGGTAGTAGTAGTAGTAGATTTCAGTTTCGTGGCTGGAGGTAGTAAATTCAGGGAGTGGCGGGTAGTAAGATTCAGTTTCAACATGGCATAGTTGGTGTAGTAAGTTAACATTGGCCGATGAGCATGGGTGGTGTATAGTAGTAGTATGTAGTAGGTAGTTTAGCAGTTAAGTATTAGTAGTAGTAGTAGTAGTGGGAGTAGTAGTAGTAGTTAGGTCCACTGTCGTAAGAAGGAAGAAGGACGAAGAAGGAAGCGATAGAATCATAAGAAAGAAGAGGAAGAAGAAGATGAGAAGAAAAGACAAAGAAGGAAGAGAGATAGGTAAGAATGTTCCCGACCCTCCTCAATGTAACCATGAAGCCGCTGTAAATGACCAAGAAATAAGAAGGAAGAGGAAGAGGAAAAGAAAGAGGAGAAAGAGTTGGAAGACGTAGGAGAAGAAGAAGAAGAAGTAAGAAGAAGAAGAAGAAGAGGAGTGAAGAAGAAGATAGAAGAAGAAAAAGAACAAAAGAAGAGAAGAAGAGATGAAGAAGAAGAAAAGAAGAAAGAGAAGAAGAAGAATGATCAAGAAGAAGAAGAAGAAGAAGAAGAATAGAAGAAGAAGAAAAAACAAGGTGAAACAAGGAAAAGAAGAACAAGGAGAAAGACCAAGAAGAAAGAAGAAGTTGCTAAACTGATGTGGGCCCAGAGAAATCCACACAGATGCAAACTAGTATATTATGCATCAATGTCGAACTAAATGTATTTCAATCGTGCTTAATATGTTAAGCTCTAATTCACCAGACGAGACTAAGATGGATGCAGGAGTATGTGGCGAACAAAGGGCTTGTAATAATTTGATATTAAGGTTCTAACTAGCCTGAGTGGTGCATTTGTACAACCTACAGTCACTGGCTTATACGAAGGCCCTCTCTCCGTTCCCTTGTCTGCAAAACAAGAGTACAGCATTCCATGGTGACTAGTTATTATATATAGTATATAGTACTATATATATATATATATATCATATAATATATATATTATATATATATATTAATATGGATATATATATATATATATATATAATTAGTTATATTAATACTATGCAATAGACCTAAACACATTCCTGGTG
>JABUQX010076113.1:0-10865 GCA_015478945.1 Trachelipus rathkii
TAACTAACAATGAAAAAGTATGGTGGATGAGGTTAGGGTTGAGAAGAATTTAGGACTTAGTGACCATAATATAATTAGATTTAATATGAATGTGATATCTGGACCCAAATTGCAAGTTAATAAGGAAAAGATAGATTTCCAAAATGGCGATTATACCAAATTTCGAGACACGCTTATTACAACTGACTGGGATAAAGTTTAAAGAGCAAAAGTGTTTTATCATGTGAGAACATTTTAAGCATATTTTAATGAATATTCAGCCAGTATGTTTTAAAGATAAACCCATTAGGGTAGCGAAAAGAAAACCTGTTTGGTGGAATAGAGAGATAAGAGAGAAAATTAATGAAAAGCGTAGATGTTTTAAAATATTCAAAGGTAGTAATAGTGAAGATGATTTAAAAAATTATAGAAAAATAAACAAACTTAACCTCAATAAGAAAGACAAAGAGAGAGGCAGAAGTTAATTTAGCAAGGAATAGTAATAAGGACCTGAAGAAGTTTTTTAGCTTTTGTAAATTTAAAAGTAAGAATAGGACAATTGGTCCAATTAAAATTGATGAAAATTTAGTGAGTTCAGATAAGGAGTTGGTCAACATTTACAATGCTTATTTTGCTTCAGTGTTTACTGAGGAAAGATTAGATAATTAGGACATTAGGAATATAGAGACAGTAAGAAGCCACATGGGCCTATCGAGACTGTCCCAGTCAACCCACTAACCAAACATGCTCATGCAAATCCACAAAGCACCCTAGGCTTGTCAAATTACTGTAACTAAAAATCCACCAATTTGGCTTAGTCAAAAAAAATATATATATATGATACCCAAAGGTCAACAGCAAGCGAGGAAGTTATGGTCACACATGCAGTCTAACATTAATAACTACTGTAACTAAAAACCTGCCAATTTGGCTTCGTCTAAATATATTATATGATACCCAACCCATCCATATACCTATTCAACCCTTTCTTAAATGTTGCAATCAAGTCACTCTCAACAACCTCCTGTGGCAGACCATTCCAAAATTTAACAACCCTATTACTGAATGCATGCTTTCTTATATCAAGATGGTCACCTGTCCATGCTCTACTATGAAAAATTTATTGGTCTCTGTATTATCAATAGATGTAAATATTTTGTAGACTTGTATCATGTCCCCTCTGAGAAATCGCCTTTCTACAGAAAACATTCCTAACTCCTTCAGCCTCTCCTCATAGCTCTTACCCTCAAACCCAGAAATCATCCTTGTTACCCTACGTTGCACCTGCCTATCATATCCAAGTCTTTCTTTAAATAAGGGGCCCAAACTTGTGCACAATACTCTATTACTGGCCTAACATAGCTATTATACAGATTACTTATAACTTCCTTGCTCTTGTAAACAACATTGCGATTTATTATGCCCAGCATTTTATTAGCTTTATTTCTAGCTTCCAAACACTGATTAGCTACTTTCAAATTACTTATAATTACATCAAAATCTTTATTTTCTTGGTCCACAAACTCAAGCCAATTCCTATTCATATCGTAGTTAAAACTTTTATTTGAGTAACCTAGGTGAAGAACCTTACACTTTTTACTATTAAAATTCATTTGCCACTTATCTGCCCACCCAAGAAGTTTATCAAGATCATTTTGAATCTTATACATCCTTCACTATTCCTAACTGTAGTACTTTGGCATCATCTGCAAACTTAGAAACCTAAACAATTTAAGTCCCTGGTCTAAATCATTTATATATATGAGGAACAATAGTGGCCCCAGCACTAAACCCTGTGGGACACCACTCTCACTATTTCCCATGATGACTTATTGCCATTTAGTTGTACACACTGATTTCAGTTCGCAACCACTTTCAAATTGCCTCTTAATTATCAGTCCACCTATACCACATTGCAATAACTTCATCAGCCTTATGTGGGGAACCTTATCAAAAGCTTTGCTTAAGTCTAAATATATAATATCAACTGGATCTCCTCGGTCAATGCAGTCAGTAATGTATTCCATAAATTCTAAAAGGTTTGTTTGACATGACCTACCCTTTCTGAAACCGTGCTGGGAGTCATACAATACCTTTTTATCTAAATATTTATCTATATGACCTTTCAGTAACTTTTCCAGAACCTTCAACCAGAGATGTTAATCTAACTGGCCTATATTTCTCAAATCTTCCTTACTACCTTTCTCTTATAAATAGGCACAACATATGCTGTTTTCCAGTCATCTGGTACCTCACCAAATGTTATAGATCGCTTAAAAATCAAATACAGTGCCTTTGCAATGCTGGTACTACCCTTTCAGAATTCTACCATATATACCATCAGGGCCTGCAGCTTTACTTGGATCAATATGATCTAATAAATGTTTAATATCTTTTATGTCAAATTCAAATTCTGTAAGTTTTGTTACATGCATACAAGAACTATTAGTCTCCAAACCATTATCTAATCTTTCCTCATTAAACACTGAAGCAAAATAAGCATTGAAAATGTTGACCAATTCCTTATCTGAACTCACTAAATTTTCATTAATTTTAATTGGACCAATTGTCCTATTCCTACTTTTAAATTTATAAAAGCTAAAAACTTTTCATTTCTTATTACTATTCCTTACTAAATTAATTTCTGCCTCTCTTTGCTATTCCTTTTGGCTGGTTAAGTTCATTTTATTTTTCTATAATTTTCTAAATCATCTTCCCTATTACTAAACTTGAATATTTTAAAACATCTAAGCTTTTCATTAATTTTCTCTTATCTCTCTATTTCACCAAACAGGTTTTCTCTTCGCCACCCTAATGGGTTTATCTTTAAAAATACTGACTGAATATTCATTAAAATTTGCTTAAAATGTTCCCACATGATAAAACAGTTTTGGTCTTTAAACTCTTTATCCCAGTTAGTTGTACTAAGCATGTCTCGAAATTTGGTAAAATTGCCTTATTGGAAATCTAAGATCTTTTCCTTATTAACTTGCAATTTGAGCCCAGATATCACATTCATATTAAATCTAATTATATTTTGGTCACTAAACCCTAAATTCCCCTCAACTCTAACCTCATCCACCATACTTTATCGTTAGTTAATATTAAGTCTAATAGTGCATCGTGTCTTGTGGGTTCATGGACCATCTGGCTCCAAAAAGTTATCAAGTACTGTATGCAATTATAAATACCGAACTACTATGGTCCATATTAGACAAGGAATCCCAATTAATGCCAGGAAAATTAAAATCACCCATTATGACTATACCCTTTTCTTTACTGTGGCATGCTGTCTCAATTTCTTTCACAATTTCTGTGTCTAATTCTTGGCTCTGGCCAGGAGGTCTATAAAATGTCCCTATCCTATATGATATATTGTACATAAGGATATCTACCCACACTGATTCAATATCATGATTAATTTTAAAGTCAGTCATTAATACAGATTGAATATTGCTTTTAACATAAAGCGCCACACCACCACCCTTCCTTCCTCTACGCTGGTATAAATAAAGTGAATATCTGTCTATTTCATATTCCTGAAAGGAGTCTCCATATAATTCTTCGTTAACCCATGCCTCAGTTATGTAAATAATGTCTAGATTCTCATAAAAAAGCTCATCTTTTTTTATTTCTAAGGCTGTGAGCATTAGTGTAAAAGCATTTGATATTGGAAATAATGTTATTTTTATTGCCATCATCATTATTTGAACCTGTAACAACACTAGTTTTATTTATCTCATCACTATTACAGTTACCATTGCTATTATTTGTATCCAGATTTAGCCCATTACCCCCCAACTTTACCTAGTTTTTTGATAAACAAGTCTCCAAACTGGTACTGAAAAGAGCAACACCTTTACGTCTCATGTGAACTCTGTCTACTGCAAAAAGATCTTTGAAACAACCTCCTATAATCTGCTATTAATTCTTTCGACCTTCTGTGTCCTATATCATTTGTACTCACATGCACAATCACATTTGAATCAACATTTGTAGAATCAATCTCTCTATCTATCCTATCTAGAATATCACTCACTCTGGCACCTGGATAACATACTCTCAATCGTTTCCTTTTATCCTTATTTTGAAAAGTCCTATCTAGGTATCGTATCATAGAGTCTCCAATTAGCAATGCATCAGTCTTCCCTTTAGAAGACCCAACATTACCATTGGCCCTCTCTGATCCCTCCCCATCTGGAAGACAGTCGAACCTGTTACTGCAGGTCACAGGCTGACTGGCTTTCAAGATCCTCATCCTCATCATATTATTTCTAATTTCTAAAACTCTCCAATCATCTGCAGACCTATTATCAACTACTTTATCCTTTTCCCTCTCATCTTCCTGCCTAAGTGAATCACTATTCCTATCTACCCCTAGGTCCCGCTCCCTCCTCGCCTTGACATGCCTACTAATTTTTTTCCTAACACTTCCCTCCTTTCTCAACTCAAATACAAAATCTTTCAATTCATTCATATTTTCACTCAGTCTTACAATCTCCTTCCTTAACAACACATTCTCTGCATTCAAAACACAAACAGGGCAGCTATTCACCTCTCACAGTCCCACAACAGTTATCACACAGAGCATACATACTTTAAATTATTATTAGCTTAACTAACTTGTACCTATTATTTTACCAACTACAGTTTAAATATCACTAAAGTCTAAAAAGAAATAAACTAATATCTTTAAAACAGGTTAAAAATTTAAACAAGCTTAAATTTAGCTTAGCCTAGGCCAGGGATATATAAAAATTATAAGGTTGGCCTAACTGTAGTCTAAGACTCTAGGAAACTTAATTTGTAATTATAGGTTTTCTTGTTTAAATATCTGTATGTTCTCACAAGAATTTCTGCCCTTCTCCAAACCCCAACCTATTTCTCACTTTGTCCATACCCTGACTAGTTATTGAAGAATCTTTCCAGAGATCCTGTACTTGCATGGACAGTTATGTCAAATTAATTTCAAAATCTGCATAATTTTCTGAGTTTCTTCACTTTATTTTCTTTCTCAGACTTATCAGTTTCTATCTTCTTTCAGACTTATTAGTTTCCATCAGTCTGATGCCGTTGTAGATTTCACAAAAGTTCCTTCTAAATAATATGAGGGAAATGAAGAAGGATATTGAGAAGGAAAGAAAATATCCAATATATATTTTGATGTATTTATGAAACTCATTTTCTCAGCGTCTTCTTCTTGCTCTCTACTAAGCTTCTTTCCTAGATAATGAGAAAAAGAAATTATTTATGACTAAATCAAAGCATTACTCTTACTATAAATTAGATAAATTAAATTTCATACAGTGTTCTTATTATATATAGAGCTCTTAAGCTCTTTCTCCATTAACTTTACTGATTGTTATTTAAAGATTCGTTTAAGATAGATAGTAACATGGCCTGTCCTAACCCCTCTGTCGCTGGCTCCACGATTCAGGGAAATAAAGGGTTCCCTGTACTTGAAGATTGGAAAAGACTTGTCGCAAAGTTTGTAGTTCTGTTAAGCAAATTCAGCCAAAGTTGATGAGCTACAAACAGATACTGTTTAGATTTTTGCAATTACGTAATTGGCAAAATTATCACGACAGTTTCCATGTTGGATTAACGTGCCAAAAAAGGTATATATATATTCATAATGTTCAATTGGCGATTCCGTGGATTCGACATCACTGTGTGTGTGAGTATTAGTTTTGGCAGTATCTCATCAGAGGAATATATAAAGTCTGAAGATCCCGGGAACCGCTGGACGATCCACTGGTCGGAATGTTAAACCCTGGGGAAAGATCATGCAGCAGTGATTTGTAACGACTTTTCTTGCTTATACTTGAGAGTGAAGGGATTGATTAGTGAGGCCCATATTTAATACAGGTAGAGACTTTTCTGAAGAGGTACTACGTAGCCAAATCACACTCTACAACAACTCGAAACTTAGTTCCCAGATTTCTAACCCCTGCAATTTAAGTAAATCTTCTTCAATAGTGCATACATCAAGCCCGTGGAATATGAATGTATTGGAAGGTGAAGAATTTAGGAATTATTATGTAGTATTCTGGGAAGTTTTAGTATGAATATATATATAATCTATATAAATCAGCATCTATGAATATATGTAGTGTGTGTGTGTCCGTGTCAGATAGTTCTCGGGAATACCTATATCGGTCGGACCGAGAAGTTGCTAAGTATTGAGCTCAGATTGACAGTAGATTCAAGATGGGTTGAAGTGAAGAGCAGGGAGGTAGTATAGATATCACCCCTCTCACTTAGATCCACTAGCAAAGCAACCCACCTCTAACGAGCTACATAGTTACTGCAACCTATCAAACTATTTTTCCGAAGACTAGTGTGTACGCCTATGGGTCCTCATCCAATACTATACTATATTACCTGACTTCCCGCTTAGATGGTAAACTACTCAGTTTTAAATCAACGTGGATATCCCATGGATGAAATATATAGTAGTCCAAGAGTCCACATTGAGTGGCATCCGAGTAAGTTTTTAGAATCACTTGAGGGTTTGTGAGAAAGCATAAGTAGTCTCTTAGGGCGGTGTGTGGAATTCATTAAATTACAGACAGGGCCAAAAGTGTCCTATTCGGTTTGTCCACTGTGAGATTGAAGAGCGGCGGGCCCATTGTTGGCAGAGAGACTAGATTCCCAGTGCAATAAACGGCTGATACCTATTATAAGACCTTTTTCTTAAGAAGGTCTATTGTGGGTCACGATATGCTCACATGGATCTGGGAAGAAACCTAGCTCTTTGGACTTTTGATCGCGACAAATAGGTGTCTTGTTGTTTTCCCCGGGGAAACCGAAGGTCGTTTCCGAGAGATAATATAATGGAGTTCAGAAGTAGCACATGGACGTTTCCCATCGACCTCAGAAGCGGAACTAGGTTTTCAGCAAAATTGAAGCAGCATGATAACACCTGAAGGTGAATATATTAGTGAGATGAGGTAGTGTGATGCTGCCGATAAAGTGATTAAAGTGGTATCGCGGAACATTGGTAGAGTTGGAGAAGAGAACATTGTGTCTTAAAGCATAAGAAGGAATTCACCACATCAAGGGTGATTAGCAAATAATCAGTATGGAAGTCCGTAAATAAGGGAGGAAAGAGAAATTTGGAACAAGTTTTCCTGTGACACAAGCAGGGAGCGATGCGCAATGGTAGAGAGAGCCGCAGAAACAGTTGTTACTGTATCATAAGAAAGAGGACGACGAGCCAGCTTCTTTGCACGGACAAGTAGTAGCTTCCACGTACTGGTCATAACTTATGAAGGGGTGCAACTGCTTCAAGAGATTTCCATCTCCAAGCACGATAGAAAGGGGCGTGGACAGAGGAGAGCTGTGTGGGGACCCTGCAGTTAGGAATAAATACTCAATTAGGATGATATTAGTTTTTAAGATTTATGGTGGTGAGAGAGAACTTCACATGTCATAAGTCTGGTAGGTAACCTGACACTTATATTTCTGGGGTTACCTAAATTTATGGCACGTTTGAGAATGCATCTTCTTGGGAAATGAAACATATAGTTATCGACCGTGTTAGTATAAATAAAATACCATAAAGTTTTTACTTTATGATAAGATGAGGTGTATAAGGCACAGAGAGGTAAGTAGCAGACGTATGGGTTCGTCGTTGTATTAGGGTTTCCTTACGTGAAGGGTAACCGATATAAAGTAGTGATACACGTATGTGTCTCCTGTAATGATGAAGTAGAATGATCATACTTAAGTATTCGAGGAACAGAACTCGGAACGATTATGTATAGTTCCTTTTGACATTGATTAACGACATACTGTCAGTTTATTGAAATTATAGGTAAATCTTCCCTCAAATGATGATCAGGGAGCAAGTATTAATATATTGTCTTGGATTTCTTAATGGGGCTGACACGGGACCAGTGAGTGGAACATTCTTTGATTTGAGTATTACTGTGTACTCATTGCAAAGGCACTTATAAAAGATATCGCTAAGGAGGTATGAGCCTTATAATAGTAGCTAGTTGGACGGGTATGAATATGAATGTATAATATAATGAAAAATAAAAGGTAACAAAGTATAGGACTTGGGACTCTTGGAGGAGAGTGCTTGAATAAAGACGAGTCGTTGGAACTGTTTATTCTGACATGTTAGGATGAGACTCTGCAGGATCACGGACTCTTGATATGGATGATTGCGATGTTGTAGTGAATTAGATGTTCTGATGATGTTCTCGGTTATACTATCTTCTGTTAGTAATAAAGGGTAGTCCTAGATACGGGTGCTTATACTTAGTTGTATATCCGGTTGGGGTGGAGGAGTTCCATTTTAAATCAATAAATGGACATCAAAGCCCCTATTTTGGCCTGCTGTCGAGTAATTGGCCAGGAATGGGTCATGTTGGGGCCCGACAGATGGTGAATTCCGTCATTCTTTAAAACGTTTTTGCTCTTTTTATCACATAAAAATTACTCTCACTATAGACATCTCTGCTACGCAATAATGACCAAATGATGATTAATATAAATATATAAATCCCGGGAGCGTAAATCGCGGAAATTGGATTCATCACAGGCCCAGAGCATAATACCTGCCGACCACATTAGAAACATTGCCCCGTATGGAGTGTGACATGGGTGTTGACCTTAAGTAAAAGTACCCCTCCGGAACTGACCGTGTCTCAGATCACTTAAATAATGAAAATATTATCTCGTGCACACACGGAATAGACGCAAAGTCCAGATTAATATTCTACCAAGTTGAGCAATTAATAGCCTCCTTAGTGGTTAAGCAAGATTAAGGTACTCAACAATAGGGGCCCGGAGAAAGGCGAAACAACCGGTTTTCGATCTGTACTCTCATTTCATGGAGGAAGGGAGCAATGATGAGCATCTGATTTTTATTTTAGCCAAGAAATAATAGAAAGGGTATCACCCCAAAATAACGCAAAAAGCCTTTTGGGAGAAAAAATTTAAAAAAAGAACCTGCTACCAAAATTAAATAGCCAGCCACCAAGCAGGAGGATACTGGGGAGATTCTCAGAAGAGTACGCAAAGAAAATGGAGAAGGGATAAAAACTGAGGAAAGGACGGGCAGGAAGAACTGGATACATAAAATATAAGAATAATAACAATATATAAGAGAAAATAATAAATAATAATAATATTACATTAATAATAATAATAATAATAATAAATTAATAATTAATAATAATAATAATAATAATAACCAGAAAAGTAATAAAGATAACATCAAGAACAAGAATAAAATAATAAAATTACAATAATGACAATAAAAAATATAAGTAATAATATAATATATAAGACATAAGAGGGATTAAGAGAATCATTAAACAAAAGAGGGGGAGGGAAGATAAATCAAACAAAAACATTAATGTAAGTCTTCCCAGATAGTTTTAAAAAAGGTATCTGAGCCCCACTACGTCAAGGTGGCTACGTTAACGGGAGGAAAATAATAAATAAATAATAATAATAATAATAATTAAATAATAAATAATATATAATAATAATAATAATAATAAATGCAATTATAAAATTTAATAACTAATAATAATAAAAATAATTAATATATAATAGATAATAATAATATAATATATTAACTAATATTAAATAATAATAATAATAATAATAATAATATAATAATAATAATAATAATAATAATACCTTTAAGTCAAGGATGTTATCATTTAAATCTTTATTCCAAACAATTTTTTTAAATTTCTTCTGCTTGGACTGTGGTTCTTGTTTTTTACTTTTATCTTCAGCTTTTGGAACAAGTTTTGTATCATTTGCATATTTTACTTTTTCAGATTTAAATGGAACACTTGTCGATTTTGTAGTAATAATTTCACCTTCAGCTTTTGAATTTGGAGTATTAGGTTCTGACTTGTTCAATTTTTCTTTGATGTGGATTCAGAATTATAAGTAATTTGCTTTCGACCGTTGCTAACATTAATATTCTGGGCAATTTTCTTAGTTATATTCGATTCACTTATTAATTTTGCAGTAGCAGTTTCACCAGTAGTTGCTATGCCCGAAGTGCTAGGTTTAGACTGGGTTAATGACAAATTTTGGGGCAAGATTTGTGACTTACTAATGGTCTGTGTTTGTATTTTATCTGCTGTGCCTTTGATATGCCCTACTTTAGTTTTTAATTTGCGTGTTTCAGTTGTGCCTTTGAAATCTTTTTTTGACAGTATCCTTATTAGCCCCACTATCTGCTGCAAGTTTTCTCTTTTCAGCAGAAATGCAAATCTTTTTTGAAGGCTTTTGGGCTGAAATTTGATTATTAGAGGAGATCTTTCTCTTCAAAGAAACATTTTTTTCTACTTTATCTTCCTTTACAGAAGAATTTTTAGTATCTGTTACACAAGCAATGTCACTTATGTTTTTGGCTGAAGAGCTTAAGCTGAATGAAGATGAACATGGATAAGTTCCTTTAGGAATTTGTGCTGGTGTAATGGTTTTTCCAAAAATTGGTTTTGTCCAGTCTTCTTTGGCCCTCACAGGTTTTTTACGAAGTGTCGATATTCTTTTAAATATAATTTCCCGATTTGAATGAAAAGTGGAAAGAGATGAAAACAAAACACCATCCTTGTCTAAATCACCGACTTTGCTCTGAAAATTAAACAGAATTTTTAAAATTTAAAAACTATAATCAACAATATGTCCCTAAAAATATTAATTAAAAACAGGAAAAGTAATAAAAATAGATATATCTTAAAAGACTTGGTGTACAACACTGGTTTATAATTAAATTGAAATAAAATGCAGCACATATATAAAAATAAATAATATAAAGATAAACTCATTATTGTATGCTTAAAATTTCTTTTCATATGTACGTGCCTACATTTGTTTGTTTTGGATTCTAGCAATAATATCTA
>JABUQX010076114.1:0-22500 GCA_015478945.1 Trachelipus rathkii
GTATATATGCCGTTATCTCTTAAAGTGTGTATTAATTATTAATTATTAATTTATAATATTATATAATTTTATATTATTTAATTATTTTAATTATAATTTTATAATTTATTATATTATTGATTTATTATTATTATAATTTAATTAATTTATTTTTATTTATAATTATCATATATAATTTATATTATTATTTATATATTTAATTATATTAATTATTTAATATATATATATATTAATATTATTATATAATTATTAATTATATAATGTATATATTAATATATTAATATATATAATTATATTATTATTAATATTTAAATTATTATATATATATTTATATATTATAAGTATTTATATTATAATATTAATATATATAATTATATATATAATTATTATAATATATTATTATTATTAATTATATATATTATATATATTATTATAAATAATATATATTATATAAATTTATATATGTATAATTATTTAAATTAATATAATAATAGATAATTATAATTATTATAGTAAATATAATATTTGTTTAAGATATAGTATATATATAGTCATAGTTATTGAGTAAAAGGATGTATATATGTTAAGAATTATATTTATCATAATTTAATAATTATACCTATTATTTTTATATATATATTAAAATGGTATATACTAAATTAATTGTATTGTTTCAGAATTGAATAATCACACAAAGTATCCTTCTTTTTTTACTATATATCTCTAATTATATCATATATAGGATGGGGATATTTATTTAGTATAGCAATTATGGTATATTATAGTAAGTAGTATATTGATATATATATATTATATATGCTTATATATTACAGTATATTATATAAGTGTTGATGTCAGGTATGTGTATTAGTGTATAGTAGATTAGTAGTATAGTGTGTGTTGTTAAATATGTTGTTATGGTGTGTTTATGATTTTGGTTGTTATTATATTATATGTTAGTTAGGTTATATTATTATTATATAGTAATATATATAATATAATATAACATTCTCGAGACAATGTATTTATATATAATATATATATATATATATATATATATATATATTATTTAAAAGTCACTGGAAAAAAAAATATATCTCTAGTGAATATTATTAGGTCTACCAGTCTCTCTGTATTCCAATGTTTAATAACAATGAATATATATAATATAAATTAGGTATTATATTATGGAGTCTTATTATACATATATATACTATCCTACTATAAACTATATACTATATATACTATTATATATATATTATATATATATATATATATATATATAATATAAATATATTATATATATATATATATATAGTTAATAATATATATAATATACTATATAATAGTATAATATTATTATATATATATATATGATAGTATGATATATATATTATAATACAAATATATTATAATAAATTATATATATATTATATATTATATATAGTATAATACAATATATATATATATATTTATATATATATTATGTATTATGATATAATATAAACTTAATCTACTAATTATATATTATATAGATGTTACTCAGGTTATGTAGTATATAATATATATTACTAATGCCATATGTTTATATAAGCAATGAAATTTTTCCTTAAGTAAAGTGTCAGTTACATTGGACTTTGAAAGGCAGTTAAAGCAGTGAAAGCAGTAAAGCAGTAAAGTCAGTATAAGCATTAAAGCAAGTAAAGAATAAAGCAATTAAAGGCATGTACAAGCATTTTACATACTGTGTGGAGGCAAATTGGGCTCAGGAATGGGTTGCTTGCGACTAACTGCCCTTAGAATGGACTACAGCATTCAGGCATTAGGGCATTAGGGCATTAGGGCCTTTCCAATTTGTAATAAGGGGCTTATGATTCCGAGTGAGCGGGTGGTGAAAAACCTTGTAAAAAGATAAAAAAAACATGTTTCTTAACATAGATAAAAATTTAAACAACTTTTTAGAAAACGCCTGAGTTAAATTTTTTTTTTCAAGAGCAGTATACATTTTTATTTTCAAAAACGTTCTAGATATCGAATGTTACAATTTTTTTGACAACTTTCTTATTTTAATAATATTCAATTTATCTATTTAGTCGTAGCTCGTGTTTATTCAAATAAAAAATAAAATTGTTTGGAAAATTTTGGTATAAAATTTTCTTTTTAGGTATAATTTTCTAAGAAACACTTATCTCTAGTTAAGAAAAGGAGTGTGTAATTCGTTGCCCTCAAACTTAAATACAAGCCAAGGCTGAAAATATTGAATGTTAATACTTGATACAGGCTTGGAAAAATAATGGTTATATTAGTCTAATTAAATTTACACTTTTTGGAGACGATTATAATTCTAGAAAAAGTGAAATATTTGAGAGATTAATTTTTAATTTTCTAGGTCTTTGATTAGAAATGATAAAATTGTTCATAAGAGAAGAGATAGATCCTATATCATTTTACGTTATACATTTTGAGTATAATTTGTTTTGTATATCTTCTTAAGAAGAAATTTTTAAATAAAAATCATTCCAAAATTACTTTTTTTTGGTTTTAAATTAGTATGTTCCCACTCGAAAAAATTACCCAAGACGGTAACCTCGATAGGATTGCAAAGAAATTAGTTCTGTAGTTAGAAATGTGCCTAGCTCCCCCGACTCACAACCTATCTTGTTCGATCATGAAATGTTCATAAGCAGATAGCGGAATTTAAACTAGTAAATAACTATTAAAATTTCAACATTAATTGATCGTCCAAGATTTATCACAAAACCAAAAATAGTAGTTTGAAAAATCGACCCAAGTGACGTACCAGTTTAATCTGTCGGTGTTAGTGACTCAATAATAATTCATAAATTTTACCCCTGCTACATACTTTTTTAAGAAATAAAATAGCAATTCTTTGTATCTGTGTTTTCAAGTTGTTTTGAATTAGTACAATTTTACTGATCTATAATTGTGACCGTTTTTATCGTAGTGAGCTTGTTTTTCGGATCGCATATTGTATAACATAATTGTGTTCAGGTAAAACTCTGGTAGAATTTTTTTCAGAGTTAATAATGTATGGTAAAAATTATCCTAACATCAATTGTACATCGAAGATCAACAACGATGGAAGAAAAACGCTGGTATTTCTCATTGATGGTCGATTCTTCCACCGTAGGTATTGAATTAATTGTCTACTATCTTAAATATTGGCAATGTTTCTTTTAGTTGGGTTCCATAATGAGGTCACTACTGGAGGCTTACTCGGACGACCCACGATTTCGAGATGTTTGGGTAAATATGTCCATTTTGTGTATGAGGAGAAGACGGGGCGTGATAATATGTGGGCATCTTCCGAAAGCTGATGGAAAGTAAGATACTCCTGCTTTAATATCGGTTCTCTTTTCTAATTCCAATTATTAGTCGGACCTGGCTTGAAATGCAACTGAATTTTTTCGATAACATAATAGAGAAAAATTATTAGTATAATAACCATAGTTTCGTTTTTGTAATATACGGGTGAAGATTGTACATTGATAAAATCTATAGTAATATGTTTTATATGAACCATCACAGCTCTAGGATGTGGGTATTTCCGGAGAGCCCTATTTCAAGTGACATTGTCTTGGCGTATTAAATTCAAACATAATTAACCTTTTTATTCACTTATAACCGTATTTCTTAGCTTCGATTCTCTTTTGATATCTAAGTCATTCATTTTGATTTTCTCTGTTATTTTCTGAGAAATAGTTTTTTTGGGATTGGTGCTTTCAGTATCGCGAACCTACTACTATTTAAGGTTGGTTGTAACATTTGCTTTAATAGTAAACTCTGCCAGCGTCTTTCTATTTGCTGCGTTATCACGCAATGTCCATCTTGAAATTGGAGAGAAACAACACTCATCTGTGGAAGTTTGAAAAAGAGCTGTTATCGATTCTAGTTGTTAGATGTATAAGTTTCAATTTTGAGTCGCACTATAATTTTTTGTATCCCCTTCTTTAAGGGTGTAGGCAAACTGTTGTCAATGTATGGGGTGCCAGCTACAAGCTCGGTATACCAAAAGAAAATTGTATGTTAAAATTAGTTATAAAACCCCCTACTTCCATTCATGATGGTATATTCCAAAGTCTGTCTTTAGCGCGTTTATCAAGTCTTCATAAGTATTATGAGTAGATCAGAAACGAGTCGGATCGAGATGAAACAATAACATATAGTTACTGGCTACAGCACGATTTGTTTAAACGTGTCAATTTCTCCCGTATGTCTTTATACTTTATATAAATGATATCTGTAACCAATCTTCCTATTCTCCATTCTTTGGTTCACATACCATCCTCCAAAGAAGATGTCCCCCTAGCACATATCGTAGAAAAACCGTAATATATCGTCCTTTGAGAGATATTAGCCCAGTAATTGGGTATTCAATATGATCATTATACATCCTGTCAAAACCATAAGCGATATCTGAGAGAACTTGAGTATCTACAAGCAATATGAATAACTCGTACCAGAGTTAGAAAGAAATTGAGCTAAATGGAGATATTTGACACGATAGGCATATTCTCCAGCACACTCATGTTAAGTGATAAATCACCACATGTACGGTTTGGAAGTGTTGACTACACAACTACCTAAAGATATAAGGGGTCCAGGTTCTTTAATTATTAAACAACTCGCTGGAAAATGAAGATACTTTTTCATTTTGTGTGAGAATAAATGGTATTATAAATATTGCCTTTTGAGAATCCCAATCTTACAATAACATAAAAGTTATATGTGCTCATGGCTTAACTATCTATGAGAAATGGTACGAGTGTCCAAAAAGATATGTAATCCCTGTGTCATTGTCTGTTCAGTAATATGTACATTGTGATATCTCTCTATAATAGTTCGGAGAGGTATACCCTTGAACTTTGATATATTATATCTAATCGATCTTCTCTTCCTCCTCTGACCGCACACTTCATTTCTCTTCCGCTGTAACACTAGGGTTAGTAATTCCGCCGCGGTTGCTCGGTCGTCTTTGTCACTCTGCGGTCTTCGTCGATCCTCGGGGTCTTCTTCTCGTCGTTTTGCTTTACTGTGATCTAATCCTTATATCTACTTCTATCGTCTGTCATCTTTCTTTCTTATATCTCTCTTTTAAGTGCATTATAATTTTATTACTTATTTTCATCATGTTCTAGTCTATTTCTCTTAGTATTCTGACTAAACGTAACCTAAACCTATATAACCCACTCCTAAGTACCAATATAAAAACTATACACTAATAAAATATACAAATCATCCCAATAACTAATGAATAGCACCCGAGATCTTTTTAAACACATGCTAGCCTATGAACTAAATGTCGAATTAACTCGTACTAATCAATACTTTAATAAATATGTATGTTAGGGAGTTCAAAGAATATCACAAAATACATTAATCAATAGATATCACATGTACACTATATAACGTTGATACCCAAGAGGTGCAAATTTATATGAATATTTATTTTATCTAAATCCCCGTTACTTTTACAATTATGGCTATTTGAGTGATTAACTTTTATGTTTTTAACATAATTTTCAACTTAAGTGATAGATCGTATCACTATTTAATATTCGTTTAATTCATTTCCTTCTGTCCACATGTACATCTCTGTTAATACCGTCTTTCCTTTTTTCTCGTGTAAACGTTTGGTGATACAATGGAGATATCCACTTTTATTTATGAATTCTATATTTTCTCTTTGTAAGTCATGTTGATAACATTATTTTGTTTTATATATTACATTTTGTATAACGCATTTTTTAGAGGGGAAATCTTTTTAATTTCTGGGTGTTTATCTGAGCTTGTTTTAAGACTAGTGTTTTATTTTACATTCAGAGTTTTGTTGTAAAAATTTATCTTTGATATTTTGCATTTTTGATTCTGGCTTTTGCATAAGTTTACTACTATTTTAGGTATGTTCATATTTTTATTGAAGTCACTATACACGTTAATAAAGTGTTTTGTAATTCCTGATATAATTTGCCTTAAACTCTTTTAAAATGTTTTTTCAGTAAGAAAATATCTTAATTTATTGAACGTAAAGCAGTAATAATTAACAGTACTGGAGACCGCATCTATGCTATATTGGCATTCCGCTTGAGCCCTCTGCCCCCCACCCGCCTCAAACACTGCACACTGGTTTCGAGATGATTTCAAGTAATATATGTACCTTAGCATTGTATTAGTAATTAGCGAAATCTCGCATGTGTTGCGATTTATTTAAATACAATAACATCAAAATAAACTTCTTTTTTGTACTTTATCTAGGCCCTAAGCGGGAAATGATAATTTAAGGATATTACTTGTCGAGATAATTGGCGGTGTTGTACGTTACTAGTAAACGTCTTAATGTAGTGAAATAGTGCTAAAATGTTTACATGCGCATTCTGCTCTTGATTTTCCTTGTAAGTTTTACCTATGTCCACCAACGATATGTTTTAACCACGAAGAGGCTTGTATACATAACTCTGAAACCATATTATGTATTTCATGATGCGCTACCGCACAAACACTTTTTGCATACATTGATGTTGTTAGGTCAATATTACTTTAATCTTTTAGCAAAATAACAATGAGTTTCTTTGCACAATGTAAATTTTATTGTTCTAGGGGCCCTTAATCACACATTTTATTAGTTGCTCTATCTCAACTTTCGTATTACATAAAGTCTATTATTATGCCTTTTCATTTCTTGTCTCTTGTCATATAGGTGCTATAATTGTTTATTCGCATAATCAGTTGGCGGTAAACTACAGGTCAATTGCGCCCGGCTTGCCTTTGGTTGGGTCTCAGGGGTGACCTCTAGACACTTTTATTTACCTGTGACCGTCTCTCTGTTCTAGGTCCGCTAATAATCAATTGCATCAATGATGGGGTGGTTATATGATGTTTTTTTGTTTTTTTGTGATACTTTTGATTATCGCAGAATATATTTAAGAGGTTTTATCTTGTTATTAATCAAAGAAATCACACATTTAGCATTATTACATAAAACGAACTATAGAGTGATACACCTTATGGATAGTTATTAAAAGTGTCTTAGTAATTTGGTTGTGTTTTATGTTTTAATTTAGTTGATTATTATATGTGGTATATTCTTATTATAATTCGTATTATTTGATTATCTAGCATATTTTATTTATGTATCGTGTGTGTGTAGTTGATTGTTGTTGATTATTGTTGATTTATGTGTCGTTTATTATGTTATTACGTGATTTATTGTTTGATGTAGTTTCGTAGTCATGTGAGTTGAGTAGTATTATTTGATATGTTTGGTAGTTATTTTAGTGTGGGTTTTTATATGTTAGTAGTTGTATTATATGGTTGTTATATTTTGATTGTTCGATGTAATATAGTTTGAGATTGTGTGCTGTTAGTGTTAATCGTGTACTATTATGTATATTGTATCATATGGACTTATATGTTAAGTGATATGTGACTATGTGTGTTCGTGTCAACTGTGTGTGTGTTAGTTAGTGTTTGAGTTGTGTCACCGTATGTCTTTGTATTAGTAACGTGTTTACATGGGTAATATAATTATTTATAAGTTAGTTAATACGTAGTATGATTGATTGACACTTAGTATTACTAATAAGTGTTTAATAAAATTCAATATGATAGTCACTTAATATATATATATCACGTATAGTTAGATATTAGTACTATATATAATGTAGATAAGTCGCAATTTTTTTTACATAAATCACTTTCGTACATTACCTATGTCTATTGGGTAAGTTAAAGCAAAAACTATACTAATAAGACACATGTACAACATTTGTGTCATTACTAAGATTTTTAAGCTTCTGACATTAATAGTCTTTTCTAAATAAATTGCTCATTTATATCCCTTGTCGTCTTGTTGCATCACAAATGTTCGCAGCTAATTTCTCCAAGTCCATTACGCGAGTCCCGATCATACTCTATGCTATAGTACAGGGCCAATTCACTGTAACCCTTACGGTCGTCATGGTACTTCTCAAATAACTTTTATTAGTTTTAATTTTGAGAAAAGATCTCTCAGCAGATAATGAAGTTACTGGGAGTGTCAGAAATCATTATAAAAGCTGTACACACGTCCGGAATGCTACAAGACAACATAATTATTTTCAATCAACAAATATTCTGCCACTTATATTGTTTTTGTCATTTTTCTTTTCTTTATTTCACTTGCCACGAACAGTTCTTTTCTTGAAGCAGACAATTCGTAACTATAAGAACGTGTCACGGATCGGCTTCAATATATTTTTTTTTTTTTTTTGTAAAA
Source organism: Trachelipus rathkii (assembly GCA_015478945.1). Lineage (NCBI taxonomy): Eukaryota > Metazoa > Arthropoda > Malacostraca > Isopoda > Trachelipodidae > Trachelipus > Trachelipus rathkii. The sequence continues at coordinate 8,276 of JABUQX010076114.1, forward strand.
CTTTGTCAAGCAGACCCATGAGCTCTTTTGCCTTTTTGGTTCTGTATAGGCTGTGGGCTCCCATGAAAAGCAAAAATCATCTGTTTCACCTTCAGGGTTGGGGATTTTTTGGATTTTTTGAGAAAAAAAAATCAATTTTTGATTTTTTGATTTTTGGATTTTTTGGAATTTTTGATAATCGTGACGTCACGCGAAATAAAAACTTCAACAATACTTTTTTTTTAAAAGTTCGATTAAGGTATTATTTTTAACCCTTGGCCCTATATCTGAGTTCAAAATCTTAAAATAGGGCTTATAGTCTATGACATAATCAATGAAAGAGCAACACTAAAGAGTGTTTTTGTAATAATTGGATAATGATTATCTGCATCAGATAAGTAAGAAAATACATGTTTGAGAACCTGGTATGGCTTTTTTGACATTTTATAAATGTATGAAATTTGAAACAGAGAGCCTTGCTATGATATTATTGATTTTAATTTTTTATTCTCTTAAAAAAAATCCTTAAATATAAAAAAAAATCAAAAAAAATAAAGTATAAAAAGCAAAAAACAAAAAAAGCAATAAATCATGATTTTTGGAGCAAAAAATCAAACTAAAAAAAATCATGAAAAAATCAATTGATTTTTTCCGTGCCATCCTCTGTTCACCTTCCTCTATCTGTACCTCCGAATTCACTTTTGACTTTAGTAAATCAATGGCTGAGTAGAAAACCTCACCCTGAAATTGTGCAACGAGGATCAACTAAGTCAACAACTCTTTAGAAAGCTTCATCAAAGAAGCTGTGTCACTTTGCTTGCGTTTAAGTAGGTGCAATGAAAGTCTCAATTTGCCAGCTTCGTTTGCAAGTTTCCTGGGCCTCTTCTCATAGCTTGCAAAAACCTCTCTCCCGCAATCTGGTTTATTGTTTGGTGAGCTACACTCTTCAAAATGAGTGGACAGCTTCATCCAGGATATGTCTGATTTTTGAGTATTTTGAAGAAGTATGATTAATACTTTTCCCAAAATTTTGCTTTGAAACACAAGGATTAAAATGAAGTGAAAAGTAGGCATTTGTCTTCTTAATGCTGTCGCCTCAACTCCTTCAGAGCTCTTGGTTGAAGTTAGGATGATTTGTGATAAACAAACAGTTCAAAATAATAAATGAAAATTAAATCTTAACTGCCCATGCAATGATACCTGCGAAGACCATTCTAAGTTGATGCAGGCCAGTCCTTTGAAGTTGTTGTTGACCATGGTGCATTGGTTTCTGGAAAGAAAATGTCTTTCGTGATGCCATCCTTGGAAAGACCTGACTGAAGATACCCAAATATCTCATTATCACATCATAAGAAAACGAATCTATGTTTGTATGCTCCTTACAGAGCATTCATATGACATATTAGGTTGTGGATTTCTCACAAGCACATACTCTGCACTTAGCGATTTCGCTTGATTTTGGTCTGTCAGTCCATATGTACTTTCCCTCATAACAGCAGACATCATAGCCCTGCCTCATGCAACTTTTTTAACTTGAAATTGTTGATTGCTTTCCCAAAAACTTACAGACACTTCAACTTTCGTAAACCTTCGGCCTTTTGATTGATAAGAGAAAAAAAAGGTCCCAGTGAATGGAGGGCTGCATAATTGGTGAAGCTGCTTTTTTTCATCGTAATTGATGCAGACATATCTTTACAGCATTCGCTGATGTTAGTTTTAAGAAATTATTCTTGGCAGAATTAGAAAAAAAGGGCGCATCTTGAATTTCACTTATTATGTCAGGGAGCACATGTTGTAAAGCCAAAGTAATGAGTTCATTCTGAATAGGATCACTCATAATATTTTGTTCTGCGTTTCTCATTCTCGCAGATGACTCTTAAAGATCGGGTCATTATCCTGATAACAAAAAATAATATTGAGAAAAGTTTCATGAATAACTAAGAAAAGTATGTTTTATCAAAAGTGCCCTTTATTGTTTATATACAATTGGACATCGTTTTATTAATATGTCCAGAAATTCGCTTCAGTATTTCCACGCCGACTTTCCCTACATCTTCTTGTAACATTACACTGGGAGTATCTTTCCGATTTTCCTATAATGTAGTTACACATGCAATTCAAGTGATACTTTACTCCTTTTCATGGTTCTTTAATTTCTTAACTGAAACCCCTGTCCATAACGTTTATGATATAATATATTATATATATAATATATATATATATATATATTATATATATAGTATATATATATTGTATAATATATATATATTATATTATAATATATAATATAATATTAAATACTATATATATAATATAATAATTATATAATATATATATATATATATATATATATATGTAAAAACACTTTATACTTTCGATTAGAATATATATGCATTTGAATATATAATGCTAATATAATATATTTATAATATATATATATATATATATATATATATATATATATATATATAGAGAGAGAGAGAGAGAGAGAGAGAGAGAGAGAGAGAGAGAGAAAGAGCTTTCATTATGGAGTTTTCATCGAAAAAGTGCTCATCCCTCTTGCTCGCTGTGCGCCCTTTCGGCTCCTGCGCCCTTTCGACTCCTGTGCCCTTTCGGCTCCTGCGCCCTTTCGGCTCCTGCGCCCCCCCGCACCGCGGGGGTTGCGGGGGCGTTATTTACGCCTGGCATCAATGCATAACAAATACTAAAATTAACTTAACCTAATCAATCAAAAGCTTTAAAATATTTCGTCATGTGGGTTACACCTTTTATAATCTAGAGATGTGAATTATTTAATGTGACGGCGATATGGCAACCTTATGTGTAAAACTCGGTTTGCCATTGACTATTTTTCAGCTTAGTAAATTCTCTTTCCATCTCAAACATTTCGCTCTTGTCTAAGGAACACCTCGGTGTTATTTACAAAGATAACAGATTTGAGCAATCTCTCTCTCTCTCTCTCTCTCTCTCTCTCTCTCTCATCTCTCTCTCTCTCTCCCTCTCTCGCTGCCTCTCCCTCCGGCTCTCTAGTTTTATATCTATCTTGCTCTTCTATCTCTATATATATATATATATTATATATTATATAGATATATAGTTGATATAAATATTTTAATTGTTTTTTACATTTATATTAATTAATGAACTATATATAGATATATTTTATACATAGAATATAAAATAATAAAATTAAATCAATATAAAAGTTATAAAATATGTCTTTAATTTATATTTATATTATATATTATATTAATTATAAATTATATAATATTATATATATATAAGATATATATATATATATATATATATAATATATATATATTATTATATTAATATATATATATATTATATATATATATATAATATATAATAATATATATATATGAATATATATATAGTATATATATATTTATATATAATATATATATATTATATATATTAGTATATTAGAATATATAATATATATATATAATATATATTATATATTTAATTAATTTGTATATATATATATATATATATATATATATATATATATATAATATATATATATTAGTATATATAATAATTATATATAATTATATATTATATAATATATATATTTTTATATATAAATATTATATATTATATAATAATAGTATATATATATAATAAATATAATATATATATTATATTATATATGTATATATATAATATATATATATAATATATATATATAAATATATCTATATATATTATATATATATATTATATTATATTATATATATATATATAGTATATTATATATATATATATATAATATATAATATAGCTATATATTAAGATTCATATATCTCGCTATCTAAATATTGTATATAAATTTATATCTTATTTGTAGAAATAATAATAGAAGTAAGATTGAAGCAATCTCTCTCTCTCTCTCTCCTCTTTCATCTCTCTCTTACTCTCTCTCTCTCTCTCTCTCTCTTCTCCTATATTAATATATTATATATATTATATATATAGTATATATATGATATAATATATATATATATCTTATATATATATATATATATATAAATTATAATATATATATGATATTATTATATATATATATATATAATATAGATATATTATATGATATATAATTATAATATATATAAGTATATATATATATATGATATATATGTATATAATATATATAATATATATAGTAGTATATTATATATATATATATATGTATAATAATATATTATATATATAGTAGTAACATAATATATATTATATAGGTATATAGTATTTATATATTATATATTATAATAATATATATAATAATATATATATATAATATATTATATTATACTTATATATATATATATGGTATATATATATGATTAATATATATTATAATAATATATATATATAATATATTATATATATAATATATATATTATATATATATATAATATATATGACAACTTTATCGAATCTCATTTCTTCCCGTAGCTTTATCTTTTCTAGTACTGCCCTCACAGAGACGTTCCTAAAAGACATATAACAAAAACTTGTTTGCACTTTCGAGTTATGACATATTTTGCGGTTACTGCAAAGAGAGAAGAGGGGGACGGGTCTCAAAACCTAGGAAAAAAAGTCATAATGCTTAAAACAAATACTTTTAGTCATTAAGGTGGACAGTGAGGCACTTGAAGTGACTTTTGAAGAGGTTCAAAAATAATAAACATATATAGACCCTACTGAAAACCATAAGGGAGTATATAAAATATCCTAAACGGACACCAGAAATGTATGTACTCTACATTTAATATCGGTCTCTCTTACAAGGCCAGCCAAAGAAATTCTACTACAATCGACTACATGCTGTCAGATAATTGAGACCAAACTAAATCTTATATGTTATGTACTGATATTTTTGACCACTGCTCTTGCCTTTTAGCAACTGAATTATTGACTCTTCCTCGAGAGCAGAGGAAGACGGAATTTAAACATATACCGGAAGGTCAAAAGCAAGCGATTCTAATCAAAATCTAAAATATACACTTTTCTTTTGTACATAGGGATGTCTTTCAGTTCTTAACCGTTCTTAACCTCAATTAGACATAAGCACAAATCGTATAAAAATGCTAAAAAGAGTGCTATACCAACGCGTCTACACTATAGATGGGTAATGTAGATAATCAACGTGAATGACTCAGAACTGAATCACTCACTAAAATGATCTCAGTTCTCTTGAATCGTTTATCGCTAATTTTTCTTTAAAAATAAAGCTACCAGGATATATATATATATATATATATATATATATATATATAATAACTCTAATATATAAAATAACCACAAAAAAAAGATAGTGATGTAAGTATATATCATATATGCTGCTAATCTATATATATATATATATATATATATATATATATATATATATATATATGCTATATATATATATATATATATATATATAGTTGCTAGTTGTCGCTCGTGCTGTGAGGTTGATTCGAATGCTTGGTCTCCAATGTGTATTTTAACCGTGTTTGTTTAAATTTATTTAAGTTTCACTCATTTTAATTTTAATGTGCCCTAGTGTTGTTTTAACGTTCATTTCTTACATTGTTTTACGTATAATTAATATGTTTATATAATTAATATAATTATATAATTATATATAATTAATTATAATTATATATATATAATTAATTAAATGAGAATTTACGCCGAAAATTTTGCCATATTGAAACTTTAAGCTGTTTGTTTGTTTTTTTACTTTCTCTTTTTAAACGATAATAGCTATAAGAATAGGATTTTTAGTTTATATACCCTTTTTATTAATATAAGGTTTTAAATTTAAATTTTAAGGTTTTAATGCAGGTTTTCAACACGTTAGGTACTTTTACATTTAGCTTATGTTTTAACATTTGTTTAGGTTATTTTGTTTGTCTGAGTGTGTGCAGGTGTGTGTGTGTGCAGATTTTGTGTTTTAGTTTAGTATGTAGATTGTGTATTTTAACTTTTTAGATTTTAAATTTTCTGATATAAATACGGTTTTAGCGTTTTAAAATTTCCTAAGTTTTATTATACAAAATTTGATTTATAACTAATTTTAGAATATAAACTTTTTAATTTAGGTTTTAGGTGTATGATTATTTTTATCACGATTTCTCGTTTTATTTTTCTGTCTGTCTTTGGCTTTTGTTTTTATTTGTTGTGTGCGTGCGTGGTGATGGCAGGTTTGCGTAGGTGCGGGCTTTCTATTGACTTCACCAACATCCGCGGCTTAAGCTCTAACTCTGCTTCCGTGGAACACCACCTTTCTAACTCTAACCCTAATCTTTTGGTCTTGTCTGCCGGAGACTCAGATGGCTAGAGTCATCCTCTAACTCGTTTGTGTATCCAACTACAACTTATTTCCTGTTCCGTCTAAAGGGTGGAGTAATTTTGCCTATGTTAACATAAACACTCATGAACACGTCTCGTGAATCTCGATCTCTAATTTCGATATTCTAGGGCTTAAAATCTTTCTCCCTTCTACTACAATAATCTTGTGCTTCTGCTACTGCTACTGCTCTCCTAACAGAACAGATTTTCACGCCTTTTTTGAATATCTTACTACTTCTCACGAGACTGTTATATCTTCTCATCCAAATACTGAGGTCCTCTATTTAGGGGATTTCAATGTACATAACACTGAATGGTTGGGGTCCTCTCATACCGATTTAGGTGGGGAGGAGGCCGAATCATTCCGAAGCATTCTCTCAACGATCTGGAGCAACTAATTAAAGAACTCACACACGGATCGTCCTGACCGATTCTTGAACACACTTGACCTATGTTTCACCACTAGTCCTTCTCTCTTAAAATACACAACTTTCGCTCCTAACGGTAAATCTGACCATAACCTTATATCTTAATTTTAATACTTTCTCTCCAACAGCTCCATCCTGCCCTACTCGTTTTTTCTGGCACTTTGCTTCTACGCTAACTATAATTGGAATGACTGCTTTGTCTCTGGTGACGCTTCGACTTTTGCCGATAAGGTGGGAGCTGTAATCGTTGATGGGATGAGCAGGTTCATTCCTTCTTCGACTAAATCTTTCTCTCCTCATAATCCATGGTTCGATCGTGCTTGTTCTCTGGCCATTCAGGCTAGAGACAGTGCGTATCGGGAGTGGAAAAATTCTCGTTCTCCTATCACTCTTGCTAATTTTCATTCTGCTAGAAATCGTTGCAGGGATACTCTTCGACGAGCAAAGCGGGCTTTCATCAAACGAAAGTGCGCTAACCTCCTTGGTTCTCCTACTGACAAATCTTTCTGGCCTCTTGCCAAAAACATCTCTAACAACTTCTGTAAATCTGTCTTTCCTCCTCTTATTCGCTCTGATGGTTCTGTTGCTAATTCTCCAACTGAAAAGGCCAATCTCTTCGGCCTCCTATTTTCCTCTAATTCAACCCTGGAAGATTCTGGCATTCCTCATCCTCCTCCTTCTCCTCTCAGGTGTCCTATGCCTTTGCCTGTGATTACATTCGATCAGGTGCATGGGCTCCTGAAATCTACGAACTTTTACGAAGGCGGGTGGCCCAGATGGCATTCCTCCCCGAGTTTTGAGGAGTTTGCTTCCGATGCTATCCCCGCCTCGTTCAAGCTATATTCTGCTCAGTCGCAATACTAACCACTTTACCTCAGTGTTGAAGCACGCACATGTCAACCTATTCCGAAAGGAAGCCGCTCTGATCCTTCTAACTATCGCCCTATAGCTCTTACTTGTATTCTATCTAAGATCTTTGAAACTCTTCTCAACTCTCATTTCTTAGATCATCTGGAACCTCATTCACTTCTTTCCGATCGCCAGTACGGCTTTCGGCGCTCGAGGTCTACTGACGATATACTTTCCTATCTTACTGATTTATGGTTTTCCGCCCTTAGGAACTACGGGAGACTTGCGTGGTGGCGCTTGACATATCAAAGCATTTGCCGGGTATGGCCGAGTCACTGCTCTCCAAACCCCCCTCCTTTTTGGGTTTCCTCCTTCTCTTTGCTTACTTATGTCTAGTTTTCTTTCAAATCACTCAATATCGACTGTTGTTGATGGGGCGACTTCTTCTTTCCTTTTCTGTCAATAGTGGTGTTCCTCAGGGTTCTGTCTTATCTCCTACTTTATTCCTACTTTTCATTAATGATCTTCTCACCTGCACATCTAACTCTATTCACTCATATGCCGATGACTCGACCCTTCATTCTTCAACTCATTTCAATTCTGCTCCCTCTTTTACTTCTATAATTGCCTCTCGTCTTAATCTTTCCGATTCTATTCTCGCTGATCTGGATAGAATTTCCGGGTGGGGTCGTCTGAACCTTGTGAAATTCAATTCTTTAAAAACCCAACTTCTACAAATCTCCCTCTCTAAGACACCTTCCAACTTTCCTATCTCTTTCGACGGTTCTCTCGTCTCTCCTGTTGACAATATAAACATCCTTGGCCTTAACATAAACAAAAAAATGTCTTGGAAACCTCACATTACAACGGTTGCTAGGGCGGCCTCAAAGAAACTGGGAGTTCTGTTTAGACTGCGAGACTTTTTTCCTCTTCTCAGTTACTCCAGCTATACAAGGGCCTCATCCGCCCTTGTATGGAGTACTGCTCTCATATCTGGGGAGGCTCTGGTTTCACCCGTCTTTTAGATAGGGTCGAGTCTAAGGCCAAAAGGCTTATAAACTGTTCTGTACTTTCCAGTTCCCTTGACCCTCTATCTTTGCGGCGCGATGTTGGTGCTTTATCTTTCTATAGGTACCGCAGCGGCATAAACTCGAGAAAGCTTCTGGCTTACGTCTTCATTGTCCCCACCGACGCAGTAGAACCAAGGGTGCTTCGACCGTTCACTATTTTTATGTTGATGATTGGTAACTCAGGCTAGTTCGTTGAGGTGCATCTTTTTTTGCCACATCTGTTCTATGGAATTCTCTTCCATCTTCTGTGTTTCCTGCTGAATTTAATCTCCCCACTTTAAAACCTGCGTCTGTGCTCATCTGCGCAATTTACTTTAGTTGTTGACTGAGGCGTGTAACACCCCCTCCTTGAATAGGGCTCTGCCCGTGAGTGGTGGTGGCAACTGTAATATATATATATATATATATATATATATATATATATATATATATATATATATATATATATATATATATATATATATATATATAAACCATATATATATCACCGTATATATAAATTACAGATAACCACCACTTACGGGAGAGCCCTTTTCAAGGAAGGGGCAGGAATATAAATTAAAAAAAACAAAAGGAACGAAACCCACCCAATCCCAAGCCTAACACAAGTCTCTGAAGTGATTAAAACTACTATTTAAAATATACGAATATTAAAAATACGTTTTTCCTTTCTTTCTTCTCAAGTAAAAATTATAAGGTGATCAGACATTTCTTTGTATTTGATGTTAATATCCGGTCTATATTTTATCATAAGAAGGAACTCCGCTAGTCTAAGATTAGAAAATTCATTCTATTTATTCAAAATCTAAAGTAATTCACTAAACCTATCAAAAACTTTGAAATATTTCATCAAAGGTGACTTGATACTTTTACAAATCGAGATATTCAAACAATACTCAAGTTCGATCCCAGTAAAACATAGCAAACAAACAAATGCAAGCAGTACCGCATGCTGCTGTACCATGTAAGTAACATTTACATTGTACACAGTTTTCTATAAGCTGAGTGTTAACTATTATGCTTTAATGTATTTTCTTATAGCTGTAACATTTATATTTGAATTTCTTTTCATTTATTTAACAGTTATATCCCCTTTACGTTTTGAAAGCGTTACATTTAATATATTTTCACTTACATCTCGGTTTTATTTGTAAGCGTTAGCTTTGTTATTTTTATTTTCTTTTAAGAAACTTACTTTTATATTTTATTTGGTAAAGTTTTTATTATTTTATAAGTTTTATTTACATTTATTATTTTTGTTTTAAGTTTTTATAATTTTTATGCTTTATTTTATTTTTCTCTAAATATTTTATATTTTATCAGTTTTTATTTTTTTAATATCTATTTTCTATTTTCGTTAACTTTTTGGTTTTTATAACGTAAAAAATATGAATTTAACTGACCGTAAAGCAGTATAGCAGTAAAGGAAAACCGACACCCAATCCCTCCCACCTCGAGGTGATCTATTGATCTGTTCCTTCAAGTAATATTTTAACTTTATTTTTTGCATTTTAAACTAACATGTTATGTAAATATAACGTAAAATTAAGTTCTTTGTATGAAAATATTACAGTAAAATTGAAAGGTTTATTAAAAATTTGCGTTTTATTGACCCTAAAGCAGTAACGCAAACCATTCGCCCACCTCCCCTCTTACCCTATCAGTGATCTGTTGAAATATTGCTTAAAGTCATATTATGACCATTTTTTTTTGTATTACAAACTCGCATACTGAACTAAGATCATCAACCAAGTAAGTCTCATTCAGACCTTTACAGTAACATAGTAATATCTAGCAAAACTTATCATTTCCTAATTCTGCCCAAAATTACGTAACTATCAATTTCTGTCTGAATAGCCTCATTAACATACTATTAACATCAATTGTGTTCCATATTCCCTAACAAACTATCATACTTTCACTTTTTCTAATATATTAATTTTTATATCATTTTCTAAACCTCTAATATTTACCTAAGATAACGGTTCACATTTCCAATGAAAAACATTGCAAACAGACATATTATATATATATATATATATATATATATATATATATATTATATATATATATATATAACATACATATATATATATAATATATATATATATATATATATATATATATATATATATTCTGCCTCATATATATATATATCTATATGCTCTTCTATATATATATATATATATATATATATATGTATATATATATATATAACTGCTGCCTATATATTCTATATATGTATATATATGTATAATAATAACATATATATATATATATATATATATATATATATATATATATATTTGTGTGTATGTGTACCTAACTTTAGCAAATCCTTTTTCAGGTATATTGTATACCCTAACACGATACACAAACCACCTTAGCAAAGCAAAGTCGAGCGTTCAACTGAAAAACCCATTCCATCCTGATATTCAGAATGCTGTAAATTTAACTGGTTAATATCATTCTGAACAATCAGAAAAAAAGTTATAGCAATTTTCAAGTTTAAACCTTACGGATGATGAACAGGCGATGAACCATGGATTTTTGAAACCTCTGTTATACGCCCTTAGGGTGGTGATCATTCGGCATAAGACGATGGACCGCAATCCTGCTTACGCTTGTAATGCTTTTGATAGGTTGAGAAGTTACTGTAGAAGTTTGAATGAGATTCAATTAGTTGATGATTTTAGTTCAATATGCGAATTTATAATACAATAAATGTAGTCAAAATATGATGTAAATCATAGATCACGGATGGGCTGCGAGGGAAAGTGAGTGGATGGTTTGCGTTACTCCTTTATGGTCAATAAAACACAAATTTTTAATAAACTTTTCTACTTTACTATAATATTTTTATATAAAAAAACTTATTTTTATGTCATATTTGCACAACATGTGAGTTTAAAATACAAAAAAATAAAAATATATTACTTGAAGCAATAGATCAATAGATAGCGGTGAGCTGAGAGCGGTTTGGTTTAGGTTTTGCTTTACTACTTTTCTGCTTTAGGGTCAGTAAAATTAATAATTTTTACGTTGTTAACAAAAAACTTAACAAAAATAGAAAATAAATATATATAAAAAAAAATTCAATGAAATATAAAATATTTAAAATAAAATAAAAATCAAGCTAAATAATTATGAAAACTTGAAAAAAAAACAATAAACGTAAATAAAACTTATAAAGAAATAAAACTTATGTGTTCTAACCACGTTACGTTTTTGCACTACATCTTTTTGTGTATGGGCGTGTTTTCTATCCTCGTTACGTTTTTGCGATGCATGTAAATATTGAACAGCGGTACTCTATCAAATTCTGTGTGAAACTTAACAAGTCTACTACTGAGACATTTGCTGCGAAGTTATGGGGATGCCACTCTATCAAGAACTATGGTTTTTAAGTGGAACAAAGCTTCAAAGAGGGTCGAGAAAATGTTGAAGACGACCCTCGTTGTGGAAGATCAATCTCGTCAACAAACGATGAAAATGTGGAAGTTGTTAGAGCTGTGATGGAGAGAGATCGCCGGTTCAGTGTCAGAGTGATTGCAGAAGAAACTGGCTTGGCTAAATATGCAGTTCATTGAATTTTAACGAACCATTTGCACATGCGAAAAATTTGTGCAAACTAGCGCCGAAAGACTTGTATGTGGAGCAGAAAACGAACAAACTCAAAATTAGTCAAGATTTACTTGAAAGACTCGAAATGGAGCACAATTTTTTGGATAAAGTTATAACAGGCGATGAACCATGGATTTTTGAGTACGATCCTGAAACCAAACGGCAAAATGCGAATGGCGCACAAAAATTCTCCTCGTCCAAAGAAAGCACGTATGAACAAAGTGGAAACACTGATTATTGTTTCTTTCGACAGCCGTGGTATTGTGTACATGGAATTTGTACCTTCAGGACATACAGTTAATCACGTCTTTTACAAAGATGTCTTGGAACGACTTCGAAAACGAGTTCAGTGAATCAGAACAGACATTGCAGACGATTTTGTGCTGCACCACGATAACGCGCCATCTCACACTGCGCTCTCAATTATAGAATTTCTGGCGAAGAAAAACATTCAAGTACTTCCACTTCCTCCATACAGCCCATATATATATATATATATATATATATATATATATATATATAAGCAGCAAGAATATTTTTCTTACTGCTACTTTGTTGTTTTTCTTCTGTTGCTGCTGGCTATTGCTATACAGCATATATATATATGTAATTGCGACTATCGCTTTAGATTTTACATATATATACATGTACACATAAGTAACAATTATTTTGAATTGCACCTATAAATATATATTGATAAGGTTACAAGGTATAATAGCAGTTAAGAGTTATGCTGCTGGTTACTATACAAGGTTGCTAAGCACATATATACATATATATAAATGAGAATATATATATATATTTATATATATATTATGAAAATGACCCGATAATCCTATGAACAGTAGCAGAAAAGTTGGAACCACTGTGTAACCTCCCAAGGGTCATACATCAAAGGAGATAACTTGTAATTTCAAGTAAGTCCAATACATAATAAAATATGACATCAGTACACTTACTTTTGGGACACAACATGTATTTTATGTGAAATATTAATTTCCATTTATGTAATAATATAAAAAAATTTCAGTTTCCTTATACAAAGATCTTGTTTTTTCCTGTTCATACAAATTGTGAATATATAACATAAAAAAAAACCTACATATGACTTAAAGCAATAGATAAGATAAGGATGCGATCCTGTTTTTTTGGTTATTGAAGTTTGGATAAAGCGACGTATATAAGATCATATGAAGGATGGATATTCGGCGCAGTCGGCTCGTATGAAGAATTTCGTCAAATATTACTTGAAACAATAGATCAAAGATCACAGTGAGCTGAGAGGAGTTGGGTGGTAGAGCACTCGCCCAACTACGCTTGAGACCCCCCCCCCAGGTTCGTCACTGGTCGGGCGTGTGAGTGTGAGCTGTTCTTCCTTGACTCCGTATTGCTCAGACTTAAATATTGAGCACACACCCTCCTAGATTAGGGATATGCCCGTGAGTGGTGGTGTTAGCTGTAATATATATATAGTATATATATATATATATATATATATATATAAGTATATATATATAGTATATATATATATATATATATATATATATATATATATAGGTTATATATATATATATATATATAATTATATATATATAGAAGTATAGTATAGTATATATATATATATATATATATATATATATATATATATATATATATATATATATATATATATATATATATATATATATATATATATATATATTATAGCATATATAGAGGGCTGCCACGAGTCGGAGTTGCAACTTCGCTAGCAAAGGTTGAGCGGATATATACAGTCTTCATAGCAGCAGCAGTTATATATATATTGAGCGTTATATATAAAGATATATATGTTATGCTATTGGTTATTAAGCATATATATTATATATAAAGAATATAAATATATATATATTATATATATATATATATA
>JABUQX010076114.1:27500-40000 GCA_015478945.1 Trachelipus rathkii
TATATATATATATGTTGTTATTGGTTATGCTGGGTAGCAGCACGTTATGGTACAGAGTTATATATATATTGGTTATATATATATATATATATATGTTAAGAGCAAAGAAAGAAAGCATTATCGGAATAAAGGTGTATATAAATATATATACATATTATATATTATTGGTTGTTATTATATGTTGGCCAAGTTGTTATTTCATATATATATATATTATTATTGTTGTTATTATATTATATTTAATAGGCAAGCATATATTATATATATATATTATATATATATATATATATATATATATATATATATATTATATAAGATTTATATATATAGTTAATATTATATATATATATAAGGTTATTACATATATATATACAGCAGCAGCAGAGGTATATATATATATATATATATATATATATATATATATATGCTTATAGTATTGTTGCCGGACACAATTAATCAGTCTGAGCGCCACCATACACGCGGGAGGTCTACAAAGGTTCTGCAGTCTCCAACTAGGGTCCAGGAATAAGACAAACGGGTTTTTAATCATATATTTACAGTGCATAAACAAGATAATAGTAATATAAATCGATCAGTATCCCACAAAATAAGATCCTACCAGGCTAGCCACTAACTCCCACTAGAAATCACTAAGCTAAGTAAATTAAATAGTATATTATAAATCCCTAAAATATCAATAAATAAAATAACTCCAGTACGATATCAGTAAATGTTCACGAATATCAAAGCATAAATCAATTAAAAACATAAATAGTAATATCTGTGACGATCAGGGTCACTATACAACCGGGCAAACTGTCTGACCAGTATAACTAGAACTTTGTTGAAATATTAACAACACCGTGAATTTATTATAAGTAACAGGGGCACTAAGTCATTACACCCTCTCAACTGGGTCACTTGATTACAGTTACAAATGTTAAGGGAACTTTAATGTCTCAGGGAAAATAAATAGTAAATAAACTTCCCTTTAGTTCCTGTGAAGGTGGGGAGTACACTCAGGTACCCTCCCAATCCAGGTGAAGGTGGGGAGTACACTCAGGTACCCTCCCAATCCAGGTGAAAGCGATCCAAAATGGTCCGAATTAGAACCACTCTCCAGATAAAAGCCCAGTATAAATCCTTCCGGGTTGGGGCCAGGCTTCAATTAAATAAATCCTTCCGGGTTGGGGTCAGGTTTCAGTTAAATAAATCCTTCCGGGTTGGGGCCAGGTTTCAATTAAATAAATCCTTCCGGGTTGGGGCCAGGCTTCAATTAAATAAATCCTTCCGGGTTGGGGTCAGGTTTCAGTTAAATAAATCCTTCCGGGTTGGGGCCAGGTTTCAATTAAATAAATCCTTCCGGGTTGGGGTCAGGCTTCAATTAAATAAATCCCAGTATTTGGTTCCCGGTTTGGTTCCCTTGAAAGAAAACCCTCCATCAGATATATTGACATAAGTGCAGTAATAATAATAATAATAATAATAATAATAATAATAATAATAATAATAATAATAATAATAATAATAATAATAATAATAATAATAATCATCATAATAATAATAATAATAATAATAATAATAATAATAATAATAATAATAATAATAATAATAATAATAATAATAATAATAATAATAATAATAATAATAATAATAATAATAATAATAATAATAATAATAATACTGTTATTAATTAAAAGCCTAACCTAATATATACACACATCTGCTAGGGCCCTTACATTCGCGCACAAACATACAGGTAAAACATAATAATAATAATAATAATAATAATAATAATAATAATAAATAATAATAATAATAATAATAAATAATAATAATAATAATAATAATAATAATAATAATAATAATAATAATAATAATAATAATAATAATAAACTAATAAACTTTCACGCCTTGCCCATACACTATACTTCTCAAACCTTTAACTCTACATTCGTACTTTTGCCTGTACTCCGTGTCTTAATTCCATCGTAACTTTACTTCCTATTCTTCCACAAACTCGGCAATCCAGTAACTAGCTATAAATATTTACAAAATAGGACACGACTTGGCACAAACCAGTGGTAACTTAATCATAAAATAGTAACGTAATACTTCAAAACACAATTCCTTAACTCAACCCTATAACCGTCTCCAAAACCTAAAATAGTAACGTAACACTTCAATAACACAATACCTTAACTCAACCCTATAACCGTCTCCAATAATCATGAAATAGTAACGTAACACTTCAATAACACAATTCCTTAACTCAACCCTATAACCGTCTCCAATAACCTAATTTAAAAATATCTCGGCCTGTCTTTTTACATTTTCCTTCTCAACTCCTCAATCCTGATTTTAACGTTAGTTCCTGCTTTTAATTCGCATTATTCACTTTCTGACCGGTTTTCATAAATATAGTAACAAAATAGCCAAAATCTTCCAATTTTAGTTTAAACTTTCCAAAATAAAAGATAACTTACCCAGCTTTGGGGAATTGATGATCTTAAACTTTTACTTCCACTAAACTCAAATCCAGTGAGTTCCACGAACCAATTACTCGAAAATCACTTGGACTTTTTACTTTCTTTTTGAAGACACTTAAGATAATTCCGGTTCCACACACCAGTTTCTATAACCTTTCACTATCCTTGATAAACGAGAAATGAGCATTTTTCTAGGTCTGCGTACGCCGCTCTCAATTTAGGTGGTAGATTCAATATCAATATCAATATCACTCCGCCATATAACTCCCCCTCCAAGATTGTGCAACAATCTTAAAAAAAAAAAATCATCGCCAACCTTCTACCTTACTCCATCCTTCCGGTTGATGCTCTCCTTCGTGCTTCGGTCCTTTTCTCATACTCTATAACCCTCCTCATTACATTTGGCTGTTCCGGTACCGATCCTCTCGACCTTGTAAACGGTGCCCTGTACAGATCCTCTGGTTCTGATGCCCTCCGTTCCTGTTGTCTAGCACTGGTACCAATCATCATAGCGTCCGGGACTTCACCTACTTCCATAAGCTCTTCATAAATCGATCTTGGCCTATATTCTGAACCCTCGGGGCTAGTCACCTTGATATTGACTTCTTCTACTTCCTCCACCTGATCTTCCTCGTGTATCTCAAAATCTGTATCTTGGTTCTCAGTAGGTACCATCTCCAGGTTTTCAATTGAACCTACTATCTCGTCTAAATCTGAATCCGTTTCCTCCTTATTCTCATCACTGACTCCTACTCCGAACGTATAACTGTCTTTTGGGAACCCTATTGATTTCTCAAATGCTTCAATGTCAAATGCGCTCTCCTGGTCATTATCTACTCCTACCTCGTCGAACCAATCAAGGTGTTCACTTGTCTCCACCGGTGAAAGTATCATGTTGACACTCTCCGTTTGGGTGTCCTTATTTTCTCCAACCTGGTCCTCTGTCTGCACCGACACGCTTCTTTTACCAGTTACCCCCTGTAATGCCATCTGTTTTAACAATCTCCATGCTTCCTTGATTTTTGCTCCTTGTTTCTTCGGTGTTTGTGCCTCCTGTGTTACTTGTCCAACCCATGGTACATGGACTATACCTTCTTCACGTACCTGTTCCATCCTTTCTATTTCTCCTTGGTACTCCTTTTCCTCCGGTTCCACCTCCTCACACTGGAAATACTGTCTAAGGTATTCCGGGGGATCCGCCCACACCTTTAAATGCGAGTAATGTACCCTAGCTACCTTTGTTTTTCCTTGTATGTCATACGACATTCCTCCGGATATGACCTTGGTGATTACAAATGGACCTTCGTATTTGCCTAACTTTTTGTCTAAACTCCTATCAACTGTGACAACCTTCCTTTTAACCCTTACACCCACCGCATACGGTAACCAGTTAGGGTGTCCTTCCCGCCATTTCTCCTGTTGACTCCTTGGGATTGGTATCACCCTTCCTTTTTCATGCCTTTCCACCATTAGTTTTTCCTCTGGGGACATTCCCAACTCCGTATGCTTCGTACCATTGTAAACTAGCACTGCCCTTGTCAATGAAGTATCCCAATCGGCACCTTCTTCCATGATGTTCCTTAAGAACTCGGCAAAAGTTCTATTGGCGCGTTCCACAGCCCCGTTACTTGCTGGCTTGTAAGGACTGCTGTAGATGTGTCCAATACCGTAATTCCGCAACATTTCCTCGAACTTGCCACTCCTAAACTCTACTCCGTTATCCGTCAGTACCTTGTAAGGCAACCTCACAAAAGCCGGTAACATTTCGCACTCGAAAGCGTCAACCACACTCTTTGCCGATTTATCCCTTAGGGGCTTCACCATAGCCCACTTACTGCAATGATCTATTGCCACCAGACATGCCACATTCCCTTTCCTTGTTTTCGGCATCGCCATTACATCTACCGCCACCAGCTCAAAGGGGTTCTTGACCTCTATTTTCCAGATTGGCGGAAATATCACCTGGTGGTCAATCTTATACAATTGACACTTTGGGCACGTCCGACATACCTCCTGTACCACCGATGAAATCCTTGGATGCCATACGTGCCTGGACACCAGGTCCAACAATTTGTCCCTTCCAATATGTGCCATGTTCCGGTGTGTTATGACACATACACTCACCACCTGTTTAAATCCAATAACTGCACTAGCCTGTCCTGGTCCCATCTTCTTTACTAAGATTGACCTGTTTATCAAGAAGTCATTCCGGTACCTAAAAAATTCCTTGAATAGGGTATCTTTTTTTGTTAGTGTCTGTTTCTTCTGCACCTTTTCCTTCAACCTCCCTACCACCTCTGACCTTTCCTGAAGATCAATAATGTCCTGTGCCGACAGTACATTACCCTCTTTTTCACCTTGAATTGTTACATTATATGCGTTCACCGTTGCAAGAAATGAATCGCTCACATCATCTGCGTCATCTCCATGACACACTATTCCCTCACCAAAGTCCAATGCCGCTTCTACCTCCACCAGGTAATTCATTCCTAACAACATACATGCTGGAATAAACCCGTCCGGTATCACCACCAATGGAAACAACACCCTTCTGTAGCGAGTGCTAATTTCCACTTCCACAGCCTGATTACATTTCACAATGTCCTGAGCCACTCCGTTTAGTACCAAATCTACTTCCCAACTCCTTAAGATATGTCCAAAATTGTTTAAATCGTCAACCACACTCTTCTGGATCAGGCTAATTACAGCTCCCGTGTCTAAAAATGCGCACTTGCGCACTTCACCAATACAAACTTCTTGCCAAG
Source organism: Trachelipus rathkii (assembly GCA_015478945.1). NCBI lineage: Eukaryota > Metazoa > Arthropoda > Malacostraca > Isopoda > Trachelipodidae > Trachelipus > Trachelipus rathkii. The sequence continues at coordinate 32,755 of JABUQX010076114.1, forward strand.
TTACTCCTCTCAATATATGATTGCAACTTAACCGGGACTCATGCTTTCTTTCCTTCATCATTAAGTTAATTCCTAGTTCTTCATTCGTACGGTCGATCTCTGACTCCTCTGACTCCTCTTCTTCCTGCTGTGATTCCTCCTGGGTTGGACGCTCGTCCACCATAGCGTTTTCCGTACACCTGTTGAACGTACCATCATCCCTCAAAGGGTTAAAGTGCGTTCCACCCCTCACCTGTATGTGAACATTTTTCAAGTCGTTTTCCTCTCTCACCCTGGGTCCAATATACTTTACAGAACAGCACGTACCATGGTGCAACCAGACTATTACCCTAAACAAGTCACTTGCCACCAGCAATACCTCCGGTATTGGTTCTCTACCTGGTAACCGTAATGCCTTTAAATACTTCAGCATCTTCTGTTGTCTGTCTATTCCATATAATTTCTGATTATCCCTTAATGTGGTTGCTAAGTTGTCTCTTAACGCCTTGTGATCCCTTTCCAGGTTCCTAACCTGGGCATTCTCCAAAACGACTTGCAAGCTGACAAACAGTGCGTCTGCTCCACCGGGGACCTCCTTTACTATGATTAACCCTTTTGGCAAAACATCCAGATCTACCGGTGCTTCACCCTGATCATCCCTCCTGTTACACCTGGACCATGCATCTGCGAAGATGTTCTCTTTCCCCGGGTAGTATTGTATCTCAAAACTGTATTCACTCAAGTCGTCCAACACTCGTGCTAGCTTACTGTCAACTAACTTCATCTTGTGCAGGTAAACCAATGGCCGATGGTCCGTAAATAAAGTAAACTCCTTGCCCAGCAGAAACGGCCTGAAACTTTTAATACCCCACCTTATCGCCAGGGACTCCCGTTCAATGGTTGACGCATTCCTCTCACACGCATTGAAAGAGTGCGAATTAAAGGCTATAACCCTCCTTTCATCACTTTGTTTTTGGCAAAGACCAGCTCCCATACCAGAACCACTGGCATCCACAAACAACTCCAGCTTGTTCGCTCCTTCCGAAAAGTCAGGGAACGCCAGTTCTACCGATTCCTTCATTCCCTCTTTTAATCCTGTAAATGCCTTCACTCTTTCCTCCGTCCACTCAATCACATCTTTTCGTCTGCCTCCCGTTAGTGCATTAAGGGGTGCTGCCACCTCCGAACAGTTCTTTATAAATTTCCTCTGAAAGTTTATCATGCCCAGATACCTTCTTAACTCTCCAACAGTGTTTGGCCTCTCCAGTTTATCAACCTGCTCCACAAACTCCGGAAGCTTCCTGATCCCTGTTCGTTCTACTGATTATGTGTCCAAGAAACTTTACTTCTTTTTGCACCCAACTACATTTCCCAACTTTGATCTTTACGTTGGCCTCACAAAACCGTTGTAGTACCTTGTCTATCAGCAGCAAGTGCTCCTCGAAACTTTTTGACATTAATAACACATCATCCAAGTACACCACCACCTTATCTTTACTAAATCCCGTCATTATCCTTTGCATTTCTCGCTGAAACGCTGCTGGACCGTTCTTTAAGCCAAAGCTTAATCTTTTGAACCGGTACTGTCCGCTCACCGTGGAGAAAGCCGTGAAGTCTCTACTATCCTCTGCCAGGTTCATTTGATAGTAGCCCTTAACCAGATCCATGCTAGTAAAGTACTTAACCCCGTGACATGCGTAAATAGTTTCCTGAATATTCGCCATTGGAAATTTATCTGCCTCCGTAACCTGATTTAACCTTCTATAGTCCACACATAGCCTCAGTGTACCATCCTTTTTACGGATCGGCACCACTGGTGAACTCCATTCCGCTGCGCAAGGCTCAGCTATGTCTTTCATACATAACTCCTCCACCTGCTGTTCAATCTCCTGATTGGTTTTCTGATCAAATCTCCTTGCCCGCTGGTAAATTGGTGTGTAATCATGCAATCTAATCTTATATGGGGTCATCGCAGTTTGACTAACGTCCGCATCACTCCTGCTAAAAGCCATTTTGTTTTTCCACAACACCTCCAAAACCTGTTCGATCTGTCCTGAATGTAATTCCTCCATGAATTTAATTTCATCTTTCAACTTTTCCTTCGTCCATTCTTGTTCATCTCCTCGTTCTATCACTTCCCGTACCGTTGTATTTACTGTACATGTTGTGACCCCATACTTCCTTAATTTATCCTCATCTACTAGCAAATGTGCTATTCCTATTTGTTCACCTGTGTTTAACTTTAAGGACCCCGGTATTAATTTCTTTAACAGTACCGTACCTTCCTCCTCATTCCATTTCACCAAACCGGGTAAAACCTTAAATCGGTGGTTATATCCCCTTTTGCAATCTTCTCTACCTTCTACCAATAGCTCCTCCGGTTTTGCACGGTACTGCCCTTCATTACTCCTTGGTTTGACCTGTTTCGACTTCCATTTTACTTTAACCGGTACCCAGTTATTCTTATCAATCACAATTGTCTCCGTTGTGTGTACCGGAATCCTTGTTACCGTTCTTATACAGTTTTCAGTTCCACCCATTACGTATACTTGTTCTCGTACACCATTATCACCATAACGTCTAATTGATCCATCCCTAATGTCAAACTTTATGCTATTTCCCACCAGGAAAGGCATACCTAACATTACTCCTTCCTTTAAGTCCTCAAGAACCAAAAATTCCAATTGTCCGTACTTAATGCCATCAATAGTGACCTCCAAGATCACTGTTTGATGAGACTCTACACTCTGTTGAGGATCACCCAGACCTCTCAATCTCATTTCCTTGGTTATTACCGTCGGATTCGGAATCTTCCCGAGCTCCTTTCTCCCTATCAAACAGTATTGGGATCCCGAATCTACCGCTGCTAACATTTCCACACCATCCAATTTTACGTTAAACTTTATCAGAGATGCAATCTTCACACTGTCAACACCCATCACTCCTGTATCACCCGTTGTATTGTAAACTCCGGACATTATTTCCATAACCTCCTTTTTCTGTCTCCTTTGTATACGTTGGGGCAATGACCCAATCACCCTTCCACCTTGACCTGTAACAAACTCCTCTGCCTCCGGATTCATTATCCACCTGTCCTGAATAACCGGGGCCTCTTGTTTATTTATCCCTGTTGTGGCTGGCTCCGACACGTCCCGGCTGATGGCGGAGCAAGTTCGTTTCCCGAAACCATTGGTTTTAAGTTCTTTTTTAACTCCTCTATTTGTTCTTTTAACGGACAAGAGTCACGCCAGTGCCCGACTCCATCACACAAGAAACATTTTCTTTCCACTACTCTCTGAGTCTCTTGTCCCTGTTCGTTGTTTTCACTCCTACGTTGGAATCCTTGTCCTCTTCTTATTGGACAATCCATCAGTCTATGTTCACCGCTCCCGCAAGCCAAGCACCACCCATTAAACCGCCAGCAGTCACGTTTCATGTGCCCAACCCTGTCACAATGATGGCACCTTAACCCTGGTCCACTATTCGGTCCACCAGACCTTCTATCATACTCCCTTGGTCCACTACTACGTTGTGGTGCCGGTTGTCCAAACTGCACCCTGTCTGCATACGTCCTTTTTTCTTCTCCTTGAGGGATGGCCGCCCATATCGGAATTGTATCAGCCTCCGGTTCCGTGTTTTCATCCAGTTCGTCCTCGTCACGAGCCCAGTTCACCATATCTTTCCATCTCACCTTCAGACTTTCTTTTTCGCCTCCCATCCGTAACTTAAATCGTCTTGCTATTTTCTTGGGCAGGCATCTTATAAATTGCTTTTTCAGTGTCTCTTTATCTCTTTGTTCTTCGTCAGTTGCAGCCTCATAGGTTGTCTGCATCCGTAATGCAAATTCAGCGATTTTCTCCTTCCTCTTCATCTCCATTCTCCAGAACTCCTTCTGGAGATCCATGACCTCACTATCCTTTCCGTCCTTGCACCAGCTCCTCAACCTTGTAACCACCGTGACATATTTCACCTTAGCCCTGTACATGCTGAAATACATCCTTAATGCTCCACCTTCCAAAAAGTTCCTTAACTCTACCACCCATCTGTTTTTGTCACTTCCGAGCTGCTCCTTCGCATAGCGCTCGAAGTCTTCAATGAAGGCATCGAACGTTTGGACCTTTTCTTCACCGTATTTCAATGGTTTCACTGCCTTAATATTTGCCCTGCTGTAAGTCCTCATCACTTCTAGCAGTTCACCTGCCAAAATAATGAGAACCCTGTTTACAGCCAAGTTTGGCTCCATTCCTGATTTCTCTAGTTCCACTAGCCTTTTCAACCATAACTGTCCTCCTTTATCTACTTCGCCTTCACCCCCCGACTCCACTTCTGTTACCGTGCTCTCATCACATGTATACTTCCTTACTGGTTGCTTCCTCCCCCTATTTTTCCTCTTCCTCCCTCTTGTATCGTCACCTTCGTTATCCACTTCAGCCCCCCCGTCAAAAATTTCATCTTCTGTTTCGTCATAAAGCTCATTTCTATATTGTAGTGCATATTGCACCCTTTGTTTACTTTTAACCGAATCTTTTTTTCTCACTGCTAGATCCGTATTCACTTTATCGTCCTTCCCTTTATCCAGTTCCATCACCGGGTTCTCACCCTTTGGTACCTCCAAGACCTGCAAACAGCCCCTCATTATTGCCGCTACCTTCTCTCTATCTACATTCTTCGACTCCTCTATCAAGGCCACCTGGAGTCCTTCCAGATATTCCACATAACCTTGGAACCTCCACAAGCCTCATCTTTCTTACCCTCTTCTTCAGTCCCCATCATGAATCACCAGGACTATCACCAGAACGTATAAAAAAAAAATACACTAAATCAAAAAAAAAATTATCACCCTGTGTGTGTGTGTGCACGTACGCACGCAAGTGTTTTTCCCGCACCCATCCTTTTCAGGCAAAAAATTTTATCAAAAAAATTTCAGTATCAAATCACCCTGCCTCAACCTGTGACCCAATCAGAGACTGCTCAAAACGGCCACCAAAAATATGTTGCCGGGTACACTAATCAGTCTGAGCCACCATACACGCGGGAGGTCTACAAGGTTCTGCAGTCTCCAACTAGGGTCCAGGAATAAGACAAACGGGTTTTTAGTCATATATATAAGGTTATATAAGTAAGTAAGTTATAGTAGTAGTATAGCATATATATGCTATATATATATATATATATATATATATTATATATATATATATATATTGTTGCTATATTATTATTATATATATATATATATATATATATATATATATATATATATATATAATATATATATATATATATATATATATATATATATATATATATATATATATATATATATATATATATATATATATATATATATATATATATATTATTGTTAGTTATATATATATATATATATATATATATATATATACATATATAGGTAAAAGTTACTTAACGCCCACACGGAACGGAATTTCTGGATCAAAAAAATTTCACAGGTAGCCTCTATGATACATAGCTGACTTTTAGAGTCGAAATGAAAAAAAAAAAAAAAAAAAAAAAACAATCATATCTCAAAAACACAATAGATACAGCGAAAAGGAATACATTTTGGAATCCTGGTAAAATTTTAGTAAGGAAAATATTTAAAGAATACCCCAAGGGTATACCGCACCGATGGTAGGAGTCGGGGTCTCTGGCGCCCAACTACGGTTGACTATTTCCCCCGGGAGGGTCTCCGAACCTCCCGCTCTTGGTATTTGGGTGTCGCGGGGTTCCTCCGCCCCTTCCTCCCTACGTGGTATGGAAAACGTCCCCCTGTGTTCCCGTCGGCTCGAGCCCCCTCATGCCGTGTAATACCTTTTCAAATAATATATATAATTTCGCCCCTAGAACAGTAAAAAATTTCATTTCGACCCTAGAACATCTATTTAAGTATCATAGATGCTACCTGTGAAAAAATTTTATCCGAGCTTCCGTTCCGTGTGGGCGTTAAGCATACTTTGTCCATATATATATATATATATATAAATATATAGTATATATATATATATATATATATATATATATATATATTAGAAGTCTTTGTATTAATGATGATAGTTAATAGTTGAAAAACTATCTATTTAATACGCACTAATAACGGAATGCCATTATCTTGAAAGAAATATATACACAGCAAGTTTTCGTCCTGTCGCGTGAGACCTTTCAACAGGCTTAAGAAAAGAAGTATAAAATATTGATCCTATATCACAGGTCGAATCTTAAAAAGTTCCAAATACTTCAGTAATACCTATCAAGAGAACTAACCAACCAGATCTGGAACAACATCCACAAGTAACATAATGACAAATAATAAATTTTTTTTTTCCCTTTATGCTGAAGATAGTCTCTGGCGCGCAGGACGCAGCCTGTTTGTGTATATATTTTTTTTCAAGAGATGTTGTCATACGTTTTATTAATGCGTATTAAATTATATATATTTTCAATTATTATTCAATCAATTAATCAAGGGCTTCCTCTCTATGTAAAAATAAATTACTACGCCAAAGTAGAAACATCGTCACAATAGACTAAATAACACACACACAACCATCAACCACTCCACACACACATATATTATATATATTATATATATTATATATATATAATATATATATATATATATATATATATATATATATATATATATATATACATTTTATTAAAAATATTTCAAGAATAATATATATTATAATATATATATATATATAATATATATATATATAGATATTATAATATAATATATTATATATATATATATTATATATATAGTATATATATATATATATATATATATATATATATATATATATATATATATATAATATATATATATATTATACCGCTGCGTGGCTCCAAACGGTAGAAGCGACGGAGTCGCATAGCAAGTTCGCGGGTTCGAATTCTAGTTCGGATCCTAGGTAGAAAATTACCTAGAGAAGTTCCCTTCCTTGAATAAGGTTATGCTCGTGACGTGTAATCATTTTATAAAAAATAAATAAATAATTTATTTAATATTATATAATATCTCTTAAATATATATATATATATATATATATTATATATATATATATTATATATATATATATATATATATATATATTAATATATATTAATATATAATATATATATTCAAGTACATTTTGTCAAGTACAAGTACAAATACTCTAAAATTGTTCAAGTACAAGTACTCTAGATTTGTTCAAGTACAAGTACAATTACAGGTCATGGTATCAAGTACAAGTAGAATAGAAGT
>JABUQX010076114.1:47500-52500 GCA_015478945.1 Trachelipus rathkii
TCGTCCAGGGTTGAGTTAGAGGAAAATAGGAGGCCGAAGAGATTGGCCTTTTCAGTTGGAGAATTAGCAACAGAACCATCCGAGCGAATAAGAGGAGGAAAGACAGATTTACAGAAGTTGTTAGAGATGTTTTTGGTAAGAGGCCAGAAAGATTTGTCAGTAGGAGAACCAAGGAGGTTAGCGCAACTTTCTTTTGAATGAAAGAAATATATATATATATATATATATATATATATATATATATATATATATATATATATATATATATATATATATATATATTAGGGATGTACCGGAACCAGAATTTTTGGTTCCGGCCGGAACCGGAACTTTCCGGAACCTTGGAAAAGTTCCGACCGGAAGTTCCGGCCGGAACCGGAACTTTTTGACTTCCGCTACACCTTACATATTCTACTAAAAACTTGTCTGATTAACATGTTAGTGGAGTCTCTTTAGAAGTATCTGGCATCTTGACATATCCATACTGTGAGCTCTTAGTTTTCTGTAAGCCAAAATTTGGATAAGCGGATCAATAAATTTATTAAGTAAAATAGGAATATATATACTATATAAAGTTCTACGGGTCTTCAAAGTTTAAAAAGCTTTTTTTCAGAAAAGCATTTTTTTAAAAAAACTTTTTTAAAACGGGTAACGTGTTTGAGGAAAGAGATCACGTTTAACTCCACAACATGGAGAGCAACTTATTTTCCTACACCACAACATTTCAATATTCAAATAAATTCATTTTTAAATAAGATAATTATGGAATCTTGTTTTAAATTTTTTTTAAATTTTTGCTTAAACAGTTTAGTTAATATTTTGTTTTGTAGTAATTTCTACTTTAAATTAATTTTCTTAATAATAATAAAATAATAATAATAATATAATAATAATAATATAAATAATAATAATATAATATATTATAAATAATAAATAATAATAATAATAATATAAAACACTATCTGGTTAACATGAAATTTCTTGGACGGGGTTTTGCAATTGATTAATTATTGATATATTTGATGTGATTCCAAAATTGTAATCGGTTTTTGCATATTACATCGCATTTGTGAGATAAATGTGTGTAACACAGATTGGTGAAATTTTTAATGATTTTACCTTTTCAAGAGGTCGTCACAATTATCGGGAATATATATATATATATATAATAATATATATATATATATATATATAATAATAATAATAATATATAATATATATAATATATATATATATATAATATATATATATATGAATATATGAAGGGAAGAAGAAACAAATCACAATGATTATAAACATGTCTTTGAAAGTATATGTTAAACATAGGGTACACTCGGGGACCACAGGAAATATCGAACTAATGAATGTAATAGAAGGAATGGGTTTAGTTAATGTAAACATACCTACGATGGTAGTAACTTTCTCTTCGTAGACGATCTACTGTGCATAGCGTCTGGAATATCCCTCATCAAGCTCCAACAATAGTCGGCCATTATATTGATATCCCACTTGCCCTGGTAACGTCCTTCCATGAACTTTAGATCTTGATGGAAGCGTTCACCCTGCTCATCACTAACATCGCCTAAGTAGTGCAACTTTATACTCATTCTACATCCATGAGAATGAAAACTGTCTAGCAGTTCCTGTACAATGTTAGTGGTTCTCGGCTTTCCTGTTCCCCAGAAAATTCTGTGCTACATCTGAAAAAGCATTCCACGCTCTTGCCTCTAACACAGTCATTGTTGTAGCAAAGGCAGCATCACGGAGGAGTGCCCGTATTTTTCTTCTCGTCACTCAGACCAGGAAACGTTGAGCATATATAGCGGAAGCATTCACCATCATGGTCCAGGGCCTTCACAAATTGTTTAATCAAACCAAGTTTTATGTGTAGTGGAAGTAAGATGATGATTTCTCTCTGTACAAGTGGTTCAAGTACGATGGTCCTGTTACCTGGGGGCAAGGTTTCCCTCGGTGGCCATTCTCCTTTTGGTCCAGTGATCCCTTTCGCCCGGCTGTCCAATAGCAACAGGAAGCGCAGGGATATTTGGTGAACCTGCTTGCTGACCGAGCATAATGTTTACCATTTTGAGGTTGACAATATTAACCATCCATGTACCTGATTGTAGCCTCTCCAAAACTGTCTTGAAATTTGCATACTCTTCTCTCATCCGTACCGAGTACCCTACTGGAAACGAAGCATATCTGTTGCCGTTGTGTAACAACACACACTTTAAACTGCTCTTGAAGTGTCAATAACAGTCGCCACTCACGTTTCATCGTATGCACTGTGATCCCATAGCGATAGTAAGGTCCCTGCAACTTCAGCTGCAAACACAAGGTTACCTCTGAACGGAAGAACGCTCGCAGCTTTGCTTCTTGTTACGATAAAATGTTAAACTTTTGTGCCATGGTCAGTAGTCATTTTTCATGCAAACTCGAAGCCAACAGCTCAGGAGAACAACTTCGGCAAATACAACTCTCGTACAAGATCGTTCAGTTCACCCTGGATAAACAATGACGGACCATCCGAATGTATTTCAGATGGATGTGACATCATTCCAGGTCATTGCATTCATACATGAGAACGAACTAAAGTACCACATCTTCCGCGAATATCGACCGCAGTAACTTGCTGCTACTGTAGATATATGCGGAATGTAACGTCTATACAGCCTACGTAGTGCGCACTGAATTGTCATTCCTAGGGAATATGTAAAAATAGGGATCCATGATTGCACGAAACGGGATGTGATACAGCAAATCCGAGATTATATATGGAATCAGCACTCGAATTACTATATATCTGCTACAAAAGTCCATCAAAGAAAAATTTCACCTTTTTGTTTTGTTGACCAGGGTAATAATAATAAAATATAATATAAAATAAAATATAATAATATAATATAATATATAAATAATAATAATAAATAATATATAAGAATAATATAATAAATAATAATAATAATAATAATAATAATAATATAATAAGAATAAGAATAATAATAATAATAATATATATCATAATAATAATAATAATAATAATAAAATAATAATAAAATAATAATAATTAATAATAATAAATAATAATAATAATAATAATCATATATAATAATATAATTTACAAATTTTATTTATCCCCAGGTCTTGATTCTAGAGCAGGGTTGGCACAAAAGAAATCAAATGATTTAAATCAACTGATTTTTTACGTGATTTTTTTTTTAATAAAAAAATCAATGATTTTTATTTTTTAGGCAAATTTTATGAATAAGATATATTTCTATCTATTAATACAGTAAAATTCATCAATGTAGTTTTCAAAGTTATTTTTATGAAAGAAATAAATAAATAGGTAGCTCTCAGATATTATACATTATAGTATAATAATTTAAATACCTTAATTAAACTAAATAATAAATATAGATAAAATATACTTATTATAAAATAGATAATTATTATAAAAATACTAATTTTATAAAAATAATAATTAAAAAAGCAATTTGTGTATATAAAAAAAAAAAAAAAAAAATAAAAAAAATCTCCAAAAAAAAAAAAAAACATTGTTCTAGAGTATTAAAGCTATCGGTTCGAGTGTGAAAATATTGTTTCATATTTAAAGTTTTCGAAACTATAGAGTCGAGGTCATTTTATCATGATATTTGGATATCAATTTTCAATATTATTTTTTATGCAAAATCATAACTGAGTAAATGACAAATCAATTACTGAATTTTTTTAAGAAAGACATTTGAAAAAGTAGAAAGTTCCGGTTAGTTCCGGCCGGAACCAAGTTAGTTCCGGCCGGAACCGGAACTTCTAAAAAATCGAGGTTCCGGCCGGAAGTTCTCCGTTAAATGGTTTTACCACATCAATAATCTTTAAACCGCTATAAGCCATGGCTCTGCTGATTCTTTCTATATGCCCGGATAGCTTATATATATAGAAAATGTACGTCGGTCAAAAGTTTATTAAAAAAGACGATCAATCATGAAATACAATTCTTAAAATAGTAAATTGTCTTATCTATATTACAATGCAATTACAAATGCTAACTAAATTGTGGAGCGCAATTTCTTCATTCCAAATATACTGCTTATGTCAATAGTACCACACGCCCCCTTGATCGAACAAAACAAGAAAAACTTGATCGATCAAACATTTATTCTTCTTAAATCCAAAATATGTCTTGCTATATAATATATATATATATATATACATATATATATTTAATATGTATATATATATATATATTATATATATATAATATACTGAAATTTTTCTTTATTTAAAAAAAAATTACATTTTTCAAATATTTAGAGTACATATATATATATATATATATATATATATATATATAATATATATATATATATATATATATTATATATATATATATATATATATAATTATACATATATATAATATATAATATTTATATATATATTATATATATATATATGTATATATATATATATATATATATTATATACATATATATGTATATATATATTCTATATATATAATATAAATATATATATATATATATATATATATATTAGATATATAAATATATATATATATATATATATATATATATATATATAGTATTTATATATATAATATATCATATATATATATATATATATATTATATTATATAAATATCATATTATATATATAATATATATATATATAATATACTATTATAATATATATATATATAAATATATATATTATATAATATACTATATATATATATATAATATATTATATATATATATATATATATATATATATATAATATAATATAAATCAACATCCGCATCCTCATGACAAAAAGTGCGGAGCGGATGCGGTTGCGGATATCACATACACCTCTAAATTGTGTTACCAGGGTACGGGAAGGGGACCAAACTTAAATGCACACCACCAACCTCTTTCCCCAACTTTCGCCCTTAATGAAAGATTTTACAATGGATTATATATTTTTGCACAAGTATTGAA
>JABUQX010076114.1:67500-70000 GCA_015478945.1 Trachelipus rathkii
AAGAAGAACAAGCACACTGTAGTCTACCCTGATGTTCCTTCTGCCATTAAACCACAACCACATGGTCCAGGAGTTCCAGTTCCTTCTCCACCTGAAAATACTGAGCTACAAGACAATATAGAAGATATAGAAGTGGATGACACTGACACTTCAGTGACATATCAGCCTACGTCTACAAACACTTCGCCAAGACCACTCACTCAAAGTAAATTAAATGACTTGACTAGAGATCTTGGTCTTTCTAAAGAGAACGCACAACTTCTTGCATCCCGTCTTAGTGAGAACAACCTCCTCTCTCAAGAAACTACATACTTTTGGTTCAGAAATAGAGACGAAGAGTTTCGAAAGTTCTTTGCAGTTGCTTCTTGCAGCTATTTGGTGTATTGCAATGATGTAAAAGGTTTAATTGAGGCACTTGGCGTTCCTTACCAACCAAGTGAATGGAGGCTCTTCATTGATTCTTCTAGCAGAAGCTTGAAGGCAGTACTCTTAAATATTGGCAATAAAATGGCATCCGTACCTATTGCCCATTCAGTTCAGTTAACAGAAAGCTACAAAAATATGGAAGTATTGATTAATACAATCAAGTACTCTAACCACAACTGGTTAATATGTGGTGATCTCAAGGTAAGATATATTTCCCAGTTTCTTCTTGTCATTATAAATCTTCATTTTTAAAAAAATTACCTATGAAAAAAATATAAGTTCTTAGAAACCATGTACATCAATATGCAAGCATAAAGACAGTTTTCAATTTTAATTTACTACATTTAATGTATTTAAGAATTAATCCTTTCTTTCAGGTTGTGTGCCTTCTTCTTGGGATGCAAGGAGGCTACACAAAATATCCTTGCTTCATGTGTCTATGGGATAGCCATGCTGATAGTCTTCACTATAAGCAAAAAAACTGGCCAGCTCGAGAGACATTCCAAATTGGCTGCCACAACGTGGTAGCTGAACCTCTAGTCCCTCCAAAAAATGTTTTACTGCCTCCTCTTCATATAAAGCTTGGCCTGATGAAGAACTTTGTCAAAGCACTGAATAAAGAAGGCCAAGCTTTTAAGTATCTACTGCAAAAATTCCCACACATCAGTGATGCAAAGCTCCATGCAGGCATATTTGACGGTCCCCAAATTAGAACTCTGTTAAAGGACAAGCATTTTTACACCAATATGGAAGCCAGTGAACAAGATGCATGGCGATCGTTTAGTAAAGTAATTGACGGTTTTCTGGGAAATAAAAGAAGCTCAGAATATATCTCACATGTAAATGAGCTTATGAAAAGCTTCGAAAAAATGGGAGCTCGCATGTCGATAAAAATGCATTTTCTCCATTCACATCTTGACTATTTTCCCGCAAACTGTGGAGATTACAGCGAGGAACAAGGTGAAAGATTTCACCAAGACATAAAGACGATGGAAACAAGATATCAAGGACGCTGGGACATCAACATGTTAGCTGACTATTGCTGGTGTCTTAAACGCGACGAACCAACATCGCTTCACAAACGGAAATCATCAAGGACTTCGTTTCTTGGAAAATAGTTTCTTGCACGTCTTGGGTAGGCTCATAAGTAGTCTGTAAGTTTAAAATTAATTAAAGGAAAGTCGAATTGAGTCGGTATTTATTTTTTTCCTAGTTTACAAGTAATTGTAATTTATTAAATAACTTTGATATAAATAACGAATTTTTCTTAAAATTACCCAATTTCTAAAAGAAGTAGTGCGCTGTATCTCAAAAACCAGACCTGATTGAGCAAAATGAATGTCATATTTCAATTTAGGAGGACAATTTCGTTAGGAATCACTTCAGAAAACCCCAGGAACAGAATTTTTTTTTTTCAAATGCAGGCCTGTGTAATCATCATAACATTTTCTTTTAAAAGAATTAAAAACCATCCTTCAATTCTTTTAAAAGAATTAAAACAACACACATCCTTCCCTTCTACGATCAAAAATATAACTAACATGTATAGCCTATGTTCATTCACAGCTCTAATCATAGAAACTGCCAAACGTACGATGAACAATATATTTTAATTAATTATTTATTATTTTTAATCAAATTTTTATTAATTGAAAATTGGATTTTTATATTTCATACATATTTATCTACATTTCTCTTTAGATAAACTTTTCTTAAAAGTATCTTAATTTCTTTGGCCATTTTGGCGTCTATTATGCACTTTCCCCCACACACACACAAACACACACACATATATATGCGTATATATAATATATATATAATAATATTTATAATATATATATATAATATTATATATATATATATATATATTATATATATATATATATATATATATATATATATATATATATATATATATAATATATATTATATATATATATATATATATATATATAATATCAATTTATTATTATCATGACCGCAAGGTGCCGTAAGCATACACTGAAAACAGAAAAGCAGTAGAAGAATATAACGCAAGTCGAAAAGAAAGCCCAGCTTACCGACCCTTTATACC
>JABUQX010076114.1:72500-80000 GCA_015478945.1 Trachelipus rathkii
TGACAACTTATACACACATTCCACTATGAACTTAATACACCTTACACACATCTCACCCAAGACACTTACATTTTAACCCAGATGAACACTTTACACTCACCATAGACCCTTGTACAACAACACACTCACATACATACACACTATGACACTTTATACGCCCTTCACATCTTTGATGACAACCTACTTGATGGTTCATCTTTGAATGGCCTCAACTTTGGATGATGCATCTTTAAAGGTTCAGCATTATTGATGATTCTCTTTGATGACGTCATCCTTTAATCGATTCATCTTTGAATGACTTCAGATTTTTTGAGGTTCAACTTTGATGGTTCCCAATCACCGTAAGAAGTATCTAGTGATGTTCTATTAGTATTCTATGATTATTAGATGAGTGCCAGGTGAGTGCCAGGTGAGTGGCCAATGAGTGCCAAGTGAGTGCCAATGAGTGCCAAAGTGAGTGCCACCATAGGTGCCAAGTGAGTGCCGACATAGTGCTCAAGTGAGTGCCACAATAGTGCGCTAACCTGAAGTGCACTTTTTTTCAAAAGCATTTTCTAGCCTCCCCTGAGCCCCGAATAGCCCTAATAGGGGTGTCTACCCCTAGGTTATAAGGTATGAGGAATCGATTGGTGTATATTACAATCTGCTAGAATGCTTCCTACTATGAGTTAGTATTTTTATAACACTTATAAGCACTTACACTCGCCCATAGACACTTTACACTAGCCCATATACACTTACACTCACACGCCCAGGTACATTACACTTACAGCCTGCACAACACTCGAAGTTCAATTTTGTTGCCTCATCTTTGATGACTCATCTTTGATGAAGTCATCTTTGATACCACCTATATTGATGATTCATCTTTGATGACTCATCTTTTGTCTACCTCTAGATCATAAGCTGCCCACCAGGGCTCAGCATGATCCCACCGCGCGAAGGCCCACGACCCCCGCACCCGCAGGTGCGACCCCGCCGCGTCGCCCGCCCGCCGCGGCGGCGCCCGCAGGCGCAATATTTCCGCGTTACCCGCGGCCCCGCCCGCCGCGTGCGCCCGCAGGCGCAATATTCCCGCGGGAATGAAATATATATATATATATATATATATATATATATATATTATAATATATATATATATATTATATATATATATATATATATATATATATATACTATATATATATATATAAATATATATATATATAATATATATATATTATATATATAATATATATAATTATTATTATATATATATATAATATAATATATAATATATACTATTTAGTCATTCATTTTTTATTTCATACTTAAACATTTTTTATTAAAAACATTTTCCGCGAACCTAAAACTGTAACTCATCAACAGACATCCTTTTTATATTTTACTCTAATACTTTTTAATTTATAAATTTTTAAAAATTGTATGTAAGAAGAAAAAAACCAGAGTGCTGATATATAAACATTTTTAATTTTACTATAAGTGTACGAAATTTTAATTCAAAACACCTTAACATTAACAATACATTCAGCAGTACATCAGTAAAATCAATAGAAGGTGGTTACCTAGACACCTAAGGATTAGTATGCATTTGTTTTACTTCTTTACTGCTTTAACTCATGTTTTACTGCTTTAACTCATATGTTTACTGCTTTAACTCATGTTTTACTGCTTTAACCTCGTATGTTTTAACTGCTTTAGCTCATATATTTATTAACATTACATACCTTAAAAGCAGTAAATCAGTAAAATCAAAGGGGTGTGACCTAACACCTAGACACTATTAGTATGCTTTTGTTTTACTGCTTTACTGCTTTAACTCATGTTTTACTGCTTTAACTCATGTTTTACTGCTTTAACTCATGTTTTAACTGCTTTAACTCATATGTTTTAATGCTTTATTTAACATATATTTATTAACATTACATACCTTAAAAGCAGTAAATCAGTAAATCAATAGAGGTGTGAAACCTAACACCAAGGGGGGATTAGTAATGCTTTGTTTTACTGCTTTACTGGCTTTAACTCTTGTTTTACTGCTTTAAACTCATGTTTTACTGCTTTAACTCATATGTTTTTAACTGCTTTACTCATATGTTTTACTGCTTTAACTCATATATTTATTAACATTATGTTTTTTATTTTGTTTTAATACTTTTTATTTATTTTATTATTATTTTTATTTATTTTTATTTTTTTTTTTATTATTTTTATTTTTTTATTTTTATTTATTATTTTTTTATTTTATTTTTATTTTTATTATTATACTTAGTGTTATTTACTTCATGCCTATTGTTATTATTTAGAACACACATACACACACACACACACATTGTAACACACAACACACACACACAACACACTTACACTTATACACACATTCACTATGACACTTATACACACATTCACTATGACACTTACATTTACCCATAGACACTTACATTTACACTTATACACATACACTTATACACAAGCGGACACACTTACACTTATACACACATTCACTATGACACTTATACACACATTTACTATGACACTTACATTTACCCATAGACACTTACATTTACACTTACACACACAGATTTACACACACACACACACACACACACACACACACAGATTTACTTACACTCACACACAGATTTACTTACACACGGCAGATTTACTTACACTCACACAGATTTACTTACACTTGCACACACACAAATTTACTTACACTCACACAGATTTAACTTACCACTCACACACAGATTTTACTTATCACCACAGATTTTACTTACAACACACCAGATTTTACTTACACTCACACACACAGATTTACTTACACACACACACACACACACACACACACACACACACACACACGCACACTCACTTACACATATAACGTATAATTTATTAAAATAACATTTTATTTTTTAATTAAACACGTAACATTTATATTACTCATTCCCAAATATAACTAAAATTATTTCAAAGTTTCTTAAAACTTCTATAATAAATCAATCATTATCTTTGAACAAAGAATTTATTATTAACTGTTAATACTTTTTGTTTATACATTTTATAACTATCAAGTTTTAAAATAACTTTTTACTAAATTTTATGAGAATTTTATTACAACATATATTGTTACGTACGCTTCAAGCAATAAATCGAGTAAATAGTAGGTCCAGCCCTTAGCCCCTCTACACCAAGCTATGGCACGTTTTGTTCTTTTGACTTACTGCTTTACATCATCTTTAGCCATGTAATAAGTATAAAAATAACAAAATAAGTTCTTCTTTACTAACATAACATGTATTTTATTAAAATCATTCTAAGTTTTTATTTAAAAATAACAATTATTCACTTACATTTATATTATTCGCTCGATCTTTATTATTATCTATGTACATTGACAAGTTTTTTAAAAATAATCTGGATGTGTGTTTTATTATTATTTATGTACATTGACAATCCAACACGAGAAAACACAACAACCCGCACTCCTTACAGATACGAAACTGATCTCTCTCTGTAAAATGTGTTGAAATAACTACTTTAGCCCTAAATTTAGGATAATCCTTTTTGTACCCCGGGGCGATTTAGGCCTATTACCAGGTCAAAATATATTTCAAACTGACCTTTTTCTGTAAAATGTGGTGCAATAACTACGTTAGGCCTAAATTTAGGCCTAAATTTAGGATAAGCCTTTTTGTATCCCAGGCTGATTTAAGCCTATTACCAGGTCAAAAGGTAATTTCAGTATAGACAAGAATCATTGTTATTATTATTATTTTTATAAATATATTTCAAACTGAAACATGCTGGATCGGAATAAGATCCTTTAAGCAGGTAAGAAGGAAATGTTTTTCTTACTTACTTGTGATTGGTCGGAGTAATTCTTAATCTCTATATGACCTCCGTAATGTGATTGGTCGAGATTAGATTTTAATCGTCTTTTGAAAATTAAACTTTGTTCTTGGTAAACTTGTATTTGGCAGGTTGTGTTTTATTCATCTTTTAACGACCCCAACTCATTTTAAAATCCTAGTCCTTTTTAGCTGTTAAGCGGTGCACAAGTTATCTGATTTGTATTAAAAGTGTTTAATTTTACTAAGTGTATATCATATTTATAATAAATACTTACATTGAGGATAATTATTAATTTCACTAGAATTAGATAATAATTAATTCACTAGATTTTATAGTAGATCACGTAAAGCAAAACGCAAGAGCGCCCGCAAGCGCGCCCGGTGTGGAAACCGCCGAAATCAATTTTTAGTTACTGATATTACTACGCGGTCGCGAAAATATTTTCTTTATGATACGCCGTTGTAAACTTTCATTACATCATTTTTGTATTTTCAAATATACCGTTTCCTATATTATGAATCGTTCATTTTATTTCTTACTTGAACATTTTTAATTTTATTTATAGAAAATACCATTTCACTGGTAAAGTTTCTTGAAAAACATTTTGTTTTGTAGAAAAGCAGTTTGTTTTATTTATCCTAAAGTTATAATTCCTTGAGGGAAATAGAACAAATAGTCCGGATGTGACGCTGGCTATGTTCCTCTTTGTGGTATGCCTTTAAGATCTTATTACTTTAAGGAATGTAAAACAAGTTTTATATGCCTTAAAGCTACACCTATATACGACGTAGAGTTAATGTATAGAAGTTATCCCATTCCCTCCCTTTTCAAGGTATGTCTTTACGGTTTTAATCTTCTCTATGTATAAGTTATGAAAAAAGTTGTTTAATCTAAAATATTATTACATAATTACTATATTAATTAATTAAATACACAATGTGTGTACATGCATAATAAACTTCCCCTCATTGTACAAACCGTAATTTCTCTTTATGGATTTCCAGTATTGGTATCATATCATTATACTTCAAAATTACATCGAAGTATGTAAGTTCATACCTCTTCTATATCAGATGTTGTATGCATTCGGCAACCATCGAGAATATCTCCCTTGGTTTGTAATAAACACTGATATACCAGGACTTTAAATAAACTAATGCGCTTGAACACATGTTATAAGGTTCGTAAATATACCTTGATACAGTACACAAACTAATATTATACATACTGAATGGGACGGTGTCCAAAAGATATCAACCTCTAGGATGTATGCCCTACCACTTTGAAATACAACGCGCCATATTTTCGCGACCGCGTAGTAATATTACGCCGGCGGGTTCATGCGTCGGTTCCGCACCGGGTCGCGCTTGCGGGCGCTCTTGCGTTTTGCTTCACGTGATCTACTATAAATCTAGTGAATTAATTATTATCTATTCTAGTGAAATTAATAATTATTCCTAATGTAAGTAATTATTATAAAAATAAAAAAAACTTAAGTAAAAAAAAAAAAAACTTTTAATACAAATCAGATAACTTTTGCACCGCTTTAACAGCTAAATGACTATGATTTTAAAATGGTTTGGGGTCTAACAAAGATAAATAAAACACACCTGCTCAAATACAAGTTTAAAGAACAAAGTTAATTTTCAAAAGACGATAAAATAATTCTCGACCAATCACATACGAGGTCATATAGAGATAAGGATTACTCCAACCAATCACAAGTAAGGAAAACATTTCCTTCTTACCTGCTTAAAGGATCTTACCGATCCAGCATTTTTCAGTTTGAAATATATTTATAAAAATAAATATATAATGATTCTTGTCTATACTGAAATTACCTTTTGACCTGGTATTAGTCTTAAATCAGCCTGGAATACAAAAAGGCTTATCCTAATTTAGGCCTAATTTTAGGCCTAAACGTAGTTAAATTGCACCACATTTTATCAGAAAAAGGTTCTAGTTTGAAATATATTTTGAAACCTGGTAATTCGGCTAAATCGCCCCTGGGGTAACAAAAAGGATTAATCCTAAATTTAGGGCTAAAGTAGTTATTTCAACACAAATTTTACAGGGAGAGATCAGTTATTTTCGTATCTTGTTAAGGCCAGTTGCGGGTTGTTGGTGTTTTTCTCCGTGTTGGATTTGTCAATGTACATAAGATAATAATAAAGAAAATCCGAATTATTTAAAAAAAACTTTTGAAATATTTTTAGTTAACATCGAGCGAATAATATAAATGTAAGTGAATAATTGTTATTTTTAAATAAAAACTTAGAATGATTTTTAATAAAATACATGTTATGTTAGGAAGAGAAGAACTTATTTTTGTTATTTTTATAACTTATTAGACATGGCTAAAGATGATGTAAAGCAGTAAGTCAATAGAACAAAACGTGGCATAGCTTGGTGTAGAGGGGTGCTAGGGGCTGACCTTACTGATTTACTGATTTATTGCTTTAAGGTACGTAAAATATATGTTTTTAATAAAATTTCATAAAATTTTAGTAAAAGTTATTTTAAAACTTGATAGTTATAAAATTTATAAACAAAAAGTATTACCAGTTAATAATAAAAAATTCTTTGTTCAAAGATAATGATTGATTTATTATAAAAGTTTTTAAAGAAACTTTGAAATAATTTTAGTTATATTTGAATGAGTAATATAAATGTACGTGTTTAATTAAAACATAAAATGTTTTAATAAATTATACGTTATATGTGTAAGTGAGTGTGCGTGTGTGTGTGTGTGTGTCGTGTGTGTGTGTGTGTGTAAGTAAATCTGTGTGTGAGTGTAAGTAAAACTGTGTGTGTGTAAGTAAATCTGTGTGAGTGTAAGTAAATCTGTGTGTGAGTGTAAGTAAATCTGTGTGTGAGTGTAAGTAAATCTGTGTGTGAGTGTAAGTAAATCTGTGTGAGTGTAAGTAAATCTGTGTGTGTAAGTAAATCTGTGTGTGAGTGTAAGTAAATCTGTGTGTTGAGTGGTGTGTGTGTGTGTGTAGTTAAATCTGTGTGTGTAAGTGTAAATGTAGAAGTGTCTATGGGTAAATTGTCAGTGTCACGTGAATGTGTTGTATAAGTGTCATAGTGATATGTGTGTAATAAAGTGTAAGTGTGTCGCGTGGTGTATAAGTGTAAATGTAAGTGTCTATGGGTAAATGTAAGTGTCATAGTGAATTGTGGTGTATAAGTGTCTATAGTGAATGTGTGTATTAAGTGTAAGTGTGGTGTGTGTGTGTGTGTGTGTGTGGTGTGGTGTTGTGTGTGTGTGTGTGTGTATGTGTTCTAAATAATAACAATAGGCAGGAAGTAAATAACACTAAGTATTATAATAAAAATAAAAATAAAATAATAAAAATAATAAATAAATAAAATAAAAATAAAAAAAAATAAAAATAAAAATAAATAAAAATAATAATAAAATAAATAAAAAGTATTAAAACAAAATAAAAAACATAATGTTAATAAATATATGAGTTAAAGCAGTAAAACATAATGAGTTAAAGCAGTAAAACCATACGGAAGTTAAAGCAGTAAAAAACATGAGTTTAAAGCAGTAAAACATGAGTTAAAGAAGTAAAGCAGTAAAACAAAAGCAAACTAATCCCCCCTTGGTGTTAGGTAACACCTCTATTGATTTAC
>JABUQX010076115.1:0-40075 GCA_015478945.1 Trachelipus rathkii
TATGTCATATATTTCACATGATGTAGTTGACCCTAATATGATTTACTATGATTCGTAGTTTTTATTTTGATTCAGTCTACGTAAGTACTATTATATATTGATCTTGATATAATATGCACCAACCCATGCTGAAGAATGGGTGAACTGAACACTCTTAAGCTCACCAGTGGCTCACTTAATCTTGCGGCGCAACTAGTATTCAGTGAGGCAGCGTGGACGATCCCACTCCGTCCCATTGATTAAGTAATATCTTACTTTACTGGTGTGCGAAAAAAATATCAATAAAGAATCACGAATATAATTTGATATTAGATAACCTGTGTCTAGTAGACGCGTGTAATGTGTTATTCTAAGGATCTATTTTAAAATCCACTATATATTGGTTTTTCTTAATACTTAGAATAAAATTATGGGTGAGTTGAGCGAAAATGTTTTATAACCATAGCTGCCGCGTAAAGACAAAGAAATGATATTAACAGAGAATATTGTTCTTTTTGCAGCTCTCATTTATTGTTATACGAGGCATAATTATATCACCTATCATAATTAAAATCTGTTTACCTTTTAAAGATTTCGTAATAATTTTATTTAAATTAATAGTCCATATATAGCACTCAATGAAGGATCTTTGTTTTCATTTTCAATTTCATTCCGTCCACGCTTCGAAGACCTATTACATTTTAGTGAATGATCCATGTCTTTCAAAACAATATGGTTGTCAGGGCGAGAACTTGATATCGAAATGTACTCTGTGGTAAGGAATTGAGGAACTTGAAAGACTTATTATTCCAGGTACATAGTGGAGTTTATCTTCCATTTGTGTAAGGACTTGGACCGATTAAATCTTAATGAGATCTCGTAAGCCAGCATTCACAAATTTAAATTTTGTCTTTTCATACTATTCAATATATATATTATATATTTATTTATATATATAATTATTTTATTAATTGTAGGATAGTTTCGGTACGCATAGTGTAATAAATAAATTTTATTTTAATAGGGAGTATTTAAAACACCCGGTGTAGGTTTTATTATTAATATGTTAGAGATTAGAAGAACATCTATTTAAGATTGGAATACACACACTCATACCTTAAATGTATTATTATTATTTTTTTATTTTATTTTTTTGCTTATTGAATTATATATTCAAAGGTGTGATTATTATTAATTATTAATATTATTTATCATTATTTTTATTAACTTATTATTTAATATATTATCTTTTATTATTATTATTTATTATTATTTTTATTATATTTTGTAATTTGATTTAAAAAATTTTTTCACAATCATTAATTAGTCATTTAAACTATTCCTCCTTCTTTATTTCATTTTATATAATTATTATAGGTTATATATATAATATATTATATTTGATTTAGTATATCAGTGACTAAATATCTATGTTTTAATGTTCTACTAATCATATTTGGTCCAAAAAGAGATAGAGTGTTATTTTCTAACATATGTGTTTTAATGAATATAATGGTGACTGTAATGAATTGATAACACATAATATTTATTATATACAAGTTTAGCTTATGGAAAGTCCAGTCATTAGAATATAAAGATGTTTTGTCGCTGTGTCGATGATAAAGAAGACGATAGATTATATGGATATTGTAGTGGAGGCTGATTTTAAGGTAGTGTTTATGTTTGGGTGAGAAATTCTTTTGTATTAACTTTCATTAGTTGGTATTTAAAATTATTATTTCTATAGATTGTAGACTTGTATTTATAATTACAAAGTTTCTTCAGTTAACGAATTTCCCAATCTGTAGTTTAACACCATGGCTTTTCTCTTCACTACTCACTAATCTTGTTAAAGCTGACATTTATTACTTTACCCCGAAGCGACCTCTCTCGTTCATTCTTCCGAACGCTGTTATCATTTGTTTAATTTTTATTTTTCGTATTAATCTATGGTGATTTCGCTATCATTGCTCTGTTTTATTCCTTTCACGCGCTATTAGCTAGCACCATCCATCACCTCACCCCTTACCTTACGTTCAATATCATATAGATTTAAAGAATTCTCCATCATTAATCTGACCTACTCTTTGTGGAATGAAGGTGGTTAATTAGGCTGAGTATGTGTATTCTTGATATTCATCGCGTCCCATCTGTGTAAATATATATTAGTATATTGACACTCAAAAGGGGTAGCCACCGATAACGAACCTAGATGCTTGTTCTCTTCCTTTTGATTTTTGCGCGGAGGTATGTGTTATATCAGCTATTCGATTGTATGTAAATCCTACTTCCCGGAAACCTTACCTCAGCTAACCCCACCCCCATCCCATCCCGTTACGTATCAACGAATTTTATGGGGTTCCGTTACGCTTTCCGCATCGAAATCTCATTCACCACCACATTAAGCAACAAAAGAGATAAAAGAAAGAAATAATTTTATAAGCTACATTGACAAACAATGATACAAACATCACAATTGAAACATAAATTAATAACAATAATAAGTAAAATAAATTGTTTTATAAAATTCCACTGAGATATGAGGTAATGACCCCTCTATAATAAGTGACAAATGTATAAGCAGATATACGCTAAATGATCAACTGATTGTTGATACTTTTACTTCTTCTTTGGTATGAAGAGATACACGCATCTACTCACGACGTCTTGAATATTTGCTTGTAGATGGAAAGTTTCTTTACAAGTAGATATTTAATTTCCTTATGTTTATTTCATATAAAAAGGATAGGAGCCTTTAGATGACTTATTAGAGAATTGTGCATCATTATCAACACTTTCACCCCATTGTCTTCTGCGCAATTGTATATATATATATATTATATTTATTATTATTTTTTTAATATATATATATAATTGTAATTATTATATATTATAAGGTATTATATTATATATATATATATATATAATAATTTATTATTATATATATATTATTATTAGTGACATAAAGGGTTGTTGTGTTTCTGTTATATATTTATAATAAATACCTGGTTATAGTAAACAATCATTGGTATATTTTCTCGTTAATATATATTATATATATATATATTATATTATATATATATATAAAATTATATTTATTATATATCAATAAAAATAAATAATATATATATAATAAAAACTACCCTAATAATACTATATAATACTCCAATATAGATATAAATATATAATAAATATATTATATTATCCAATTTAAATATTAATATATAATAATATAATTATAATATTTATATTTTATAATTATATATTTAATATAATAAAACCCCTCAAACTATTATTATTATTATAGTGATTTATTTATTTTTTATGTAATTAATAATATTATGGTATTATTATTATTATATTATTTTTATATATATATATTGTATATTATTATTATCTACCTACTAACTTATATATATATATATTATACTTATATATTATTCTATATTATATATATATTATTATTAGTTTATTTGTAGATATAAATATAATAATTACTATTTATATATATAAATTTACTATAATATAATATACTTATATAATCATATACCCTTATTGTGTTAGTTATTATAATAATTTATTATATTATATTATAATATTATAATATATATATATATAATATTATTATTATATTATTAATATATTATATAATATTTAATTTTATATTATATATTTAATATTATATTATTATATATTAATTCTAATTTAATATATGCTAAAATTATAAAGATAAGAATAATATTGTACACTTTAATTTCTCAAAATAGGTTATGAATTAAAGCCTTAACCCTATCTCTAGAATCTAATCGAGTAATTGAAGACACAATATTATATACTTTATAATTCTCTTTCGTGTGATTATTTCTAGATAAACCATTAATTATGTGCTAGATTAAACCTCTTCTATCTATATTCTAAATGCACTTCTCTACGATAGAATATAATGTATTGAAATAACTCAACCACCTTTCAACTATAACAAATTATCTTACCACATAATATCTTAAACAAAACTATGAAAATACATAATAATATATAAAAAAAATAAAATAGGACACATGGCCTGAAATTATATAGTATTAATATTTATATTATATTTAATATATAATCAATATTCTACCTTAAAAATTTATAAATATTATTTTTTATATTTAATATATAAATTAATAGTTAATTTATTAATATTTATTATATATAATATTATATATTATTATAATAAAGTTATATTCTATTATACTATCATACCTACGTATTTTATTATATATTATATAATAATAATTAATATATAATATATATATTATTAAGTTTATAATTATATTATAAACAAAAATACAATTAAATAATATAATATATTATAGTTGAAGTTGGTTGGATTTATTTTTAATAGAGCCAACCTCTAACTAATCCTTGACCTTATTTTTAGTAATAATTATTTTTATTAAAAATCTATTGTATTTACGACAATCCAATTTAAAGGTGTCACACAACATTGTGGTGGTACTCTATCTGGTAAGAGGTAATCTAAAGTGTGTCAAAATTATCATTGTACACGAACTATTCCGAGTGTTATTTCATCTTATTATTCAGTGTATAATCACTCAACATACATACACCACATATAATATAATTCTCATTCTAATTATTCCATTATTTATTACTTAACTTATTAATATTTATAATTATTATTTATTAGTTGAGAATTAAATATTAGTATTACTCTCTTTATTTGAGTGATCATACTTATTTTGATACTAATTATTATCTAGTGTAGTTATTCATTCCCATCTACTTCATTCACATCAATTATTCATCTATTTACTATTAAAATTCGAACTCTCATTCGAGATTTAAATCCATCATCTGAGTGATAACTCTATTGTATCTCATTATTATTTGATAATTTTCATTATTATTATTAATTATTATTATTATAATTTGGTAAATTTATTATTTCATTTGCATTTGACTCTACAACTATATTTATATTATATATTTTAAATTAATATATAGTTTATATATTTAATTTATTATTTTATTATTATTATTTATATTAATTAGTATTTTAATAGATTTTCATTATTATTATTTTTATTTATTATTAATATATAATTATCTTGTCATTTTTATTAAATTTATTATATTAATTATACATTATATTTTTAATATAATATATTTAGATTATTATATTATATATTTCATGTTAATATTATTATTATTATTTATATTTTAATATTTATATATTATATTAATTATTTATAGTATTGTATTATAGTGATATATTGAGATAGGTATGAAAGAAAATAAAGGCGTTTGTATTTAGTTAATAATTTTACTGATTGAATATTATTAATTGTATAAAAAAGTTCTTATTTAGCAATACTTAACCTTGCGAATGAGAGATTTTAGTTCATATCAATATTATATATTTTAATTTATAATAATATATATTATGCTGTAATAATAATCAGTAAAACAGTTAAAACACGAAGTAGTATGGGGATGAGGTGGATATTGGTAATTGAGGGTATACACCTATGGGTGGGCCTGTTTGCTGTAATTTTAGTGATTATTTTAAGTTTGCTAATTTATATTTATATATATATATATATTATATATATATCCCAATAATTGTTATATGTGACCCCCTAATAAAAAGTTATTTATAAATTGGATTATAAATTATTGATCCTTTCTTTTTTATACCTCTAGCACCTGTAAATTAGTCTGTATTATAAAAGAATTAGATTATTTTACTTGAATTTCACCAGTTTTCTTTTGTTTCTCATACTAAAAGACCCAATACCTTATTTTCAAATAATAAAAATATATATTTAAATACTCATGAAATAAAATATCTTGTGCCTTTCAATGACTACCCCTCTACGAATAATTATTTTTATATTAAACTCATTATTATAACTTTACATTATCTTTATTATACTATTTATTATCTATAAATCTACTTAACTTATTAATTAACTTGTAATATCTATTGTTGATAATTGGTAAGAGATTCATCTTTGACTTCAGGTATGTAAAGATATACCTTTACTATCCTGTTATGCTTGACATTTCCGAGGTTCTTCTATATACTCATATAGTTTTATAATAGCTTATTTGATATAAAAGAAGCTAGTAGCTAACCCTTCTATTATCTTGTACCTCTGACTAATAATCTATTTTATTTTTTCTTCTTCATCTACTTTTTTTTCTCCTTCCTTCCTTTCTTCTTACTATCACACTTAATGCGACTTTACCTTTTCGCTTTTAATTCTTCCTCTTTCATTTCTCAATACTTACTTGTAACATGCTTGTTTAACCTAATGCTCATTCTACTTACTTTGGCTAATCTTCACTTACTAGTGAACACTTAATACACTTCACAATTCTTCTTCTCTTCTTATTATCTTTCAATTCGTTTCAATTCTCTTCCCTCACTTGTTCAATCCATCTCTTTCTTCACCTAATGTGGTGTAGCGCTCTTACTGTGGGCTTGTGTCTTCTTTTTTTTTTAAATTCAGATGATTTATTGTTAACTCTAATTCTGATACTCTCCATTCTCTTCACACGTATACACTGTGTCAGTATCATCTTATATATACAACTACGTTAGGGTCACATGAACGATACTAGAAGTGGAGAGATTAATCTACGATAGGTGTGATAGGCAGATTCTCTCTCAATTAATTTAGATTGTGCTTAAAAAAAATATTTTCTCCAAAATGTGACCACGTCTGTCAGAGCGTGATACTCTTGTTCGTGCTGAGAGAACCACATATATAATATCAAAAGGATTGACGATATACCATGTAATGTGTCTATCTGATAAATAAATTATAATGTCTTGGAGAGAACTATCAAATAAGTCGTTCCAAACGTTCTCTGGAGTCATAATCTACGAATGAGAGACAAATATCAGAAATAAAACCAATCTTCTCAACAGCGACGATCAGCGTCTCTTGTGTGTTCATGTGTGCCAAGTCCGCCTGTTCTGATCACTTGTATCCATATACACCATAGTATCTTATAGAACTCACTATTACTATTTCAATATTTTGTTGTCGTGACTTTAATATATTCTATCACTTCTCTTATATTCTTATAATATATAGTTATACACATTACTATCTCTCTACTTTAAAGGAATAGTTAAATACCATATCCACCACTATACACATATGAAATCATAACTTAATAATATTTCCTTCTGTTTTGTGTGTGTGTGCTCTTGTGATTAAACACAACATCCATATTCTCACTTTGCCGCACAATCTTCAGCTAAGGTGTGTGCGAGGAGAAAAAGTATAAATCACTCGTGAGCTTGCAGCTCTTAGCGAACATGGTTTCTCACGATGCATTACACATTCTTCACCAAATAGACATATCTTTTACGTGAGAGTCACTGAGCTACATAGTATTTGAAAGAGAGTGAAAAATATAATCGATATAGTAAAAGATAGAGACCTATATAAGATATTAATTCCACGTTCTAAAAACCAAAATATATATTATTGCTGGAGACATAGCAGCAACAATGATGTGCATGTAAATTAAGCGCTTTCATCAAGGACAAAACAGTCCGACTTTCCAGAGATATAATCTCACGTGACTGCTTACGTGATAATGATTAGGGGACCATTAGAGAATTTAATCAGTACTCATACTCAAATCTCAACTATGTCACAACTATGAGTGGAGTGGCTCACGCACAAAACCATTAAGTCTCTTCTCCCACCAGTAATCTGGCGAGAGCCTATACCTTTTAAGAGTGTAAGTTGCTCTATCATCCCAGAAATATATATAAATACTATATTAACCAAAGTTATGAGATCACTGACTCACGAAGGAATGAGAGCTAGTAGTGAGAGTGTATATGTTGGGTTACCTTGCATATCGAACATGCCATGATAGAAGTAAAAGATGGGGAGGATCTCTTTTATGACCACTTAAATTTTAATCATAAGTCACTAACCCCAATCGATCCTCATCATCCTTTAAAACATGGCGATGATTAAAGAGTAGTAACCTCTTCTTGATAATAGGATTAATGGAGTTCGTTACTCATCCTATTGATGACGTCCAGGATGCGCTAGTCGTCCATCTATGCAGCGTGTGAAGCTCTGTGGAGTACACGCAAAGGGGGATGGATCAGACTTAAAAAGACGCTATCCACTAAGAAAGGCGACATGCATCCCGTTCACAGAGACGAGCTCACACATTGCTTAACTTATCTTTTTAATTGCACTTCTACGCCATATACCATTTGTACTATAATATATTAGTCGATGTGAGTGTAGACACTATTAATATATTTGAGAGGTATGATTATAACTATGTGATTTGTTATGGTACATCGTATCGAGTGCTTATATGTATAGTCTAGAACAGCTGATTAATGAATACCAAATAAATATTATGAATCACATACCTCACAAAATAATTATGAGTTACTATATTCACAATTTGAAAACATAAGACAATTGTTTAAGAACTAACCTTAATCTATTTATTGTAATTTCATAAATATTATATGTTGATTTATTGTGATTAGCCAGAAATTCCTACAAACTACTGAGCATTATAGTATACCTATGACCCCCCCCCCCTAACCCCT
Organism: Trachelipus rathkii; assembly: GCA_015478945.1. Taxonomy (NCBI): domain Eukaryota; kingdom Metazoa; phylum Arthropoda; class Malacostraca; order Isopoda; family Trachelipodidae; genus Trachelipus; species Trachelipus rathkii. The sequence continues at coordinate 8,594 of JABUQX010076115.1, forward strand.
GCACACTACCAGCCCCATATGCGCTATCGAACAAATAGAGCTAATATTATTATTACTCATAACTATGAGTAAAACTATTTTTTAATATTTATCATCATCACTGTTATCCCACCAAATATCAGCTTTCTAAGTCCATTTTTAGTAATTAATTTGGGGGAGAAGACACCCAACACTCAATATAAAATATAATTATACTATATTCCTATAATAATTATATTATTATATATATTAATTAATTATATATATTAATATAATATACTATAAGTTAAATCAGTTGATGATGTGGAAGCAGAGGTTGATACCACTGTACATATTTGGGAAAGACAAAATGAAGTGGAATGCAATTGTTATGCAAGGGCATTGTAATGTACTTCTCAGATGCCCACTAAAGTAAGGAAGTATGGAATTATAACAGTGAGTGGTGGAAATGAAGAGAGTGCACTGCAAAGTGTTAAATATTAAACAAGCAAGCTTGGTTGAATGCTCCACCCTAAACACACATGAATTTGAAGTTCAAACAAAAAGACGAAACTGCCTTCGGACATTATATAGCCGAGGTAATAAAAAAAAACTATTAACCACAGGTGCTCACTACGCCTTGGTGAAGGATCAAGTAAAGGAAGAACTGAACAGTTTTGAGGAACAGGTAGGAGAGAAATGTGGCGAACGATGACTTTGACTATGCAGAGGCAATATAGAAGCATTCTTGACTGAGAGGATTGGCGCAGAGAAGGTTAATTTAGAATAGGAGAAAGCGCATTACCACATGGTGTGATACCTGATCAATATACCTAATGAATAGTGGCATGTTGTCGTTTTTTATATATAGCATGATATGTGGAAGATACATTGCTGTAATTGAGTGGGATATTGTAGGGAAACAACAAATCGAGAAATAATACTTGTATAGACCCCGCTGTGGAGTTGCGCGATAAGGTGAATGGTGAATAGTTGGATTTACAGTGAGATGATAGTAGATGGGTTTGAACACTCGGTCGGCAATCTCATTTTTAGTGAGTGGTTCTAGAAAGTGTATTAGGTAATTTTCCGTGGGTATTGTATGGTGTGAGAGGAGAGTGAGAGAGACGATTGATGTTAAGATTGAATGACTACGTGTTAAACATGATTAGGTGGACGAGGTATTATTTGATGAACAGAATAGTCTGATGGAGTAGTGCAAACTTCTATGATCAAGATTAAAAGGCTAGAATAAAGGTGATCTGAGTGCATTGTGGATTGCTGGGAAATCTTATGTGTAAACTAGAGAGCGCGTATTTATATGGCGAGGGTAGTTTAGAAACGTTCAAGAGATTCTCTGGAGAGAGTAGGAAGCCGAAATAGTACCTCGCAATCTTATACGTAAAGGGTAAGGGAGAAAAAGGGAAACTGTAGAAATTATAGGGGAATTAAGTTTTTGAGTGTTGTATGGAAGAATATTAATTTGCTGGTATTTTTGGTCTCTGATTGTAAGAGTGAGTCACGAATGCCAACTGAAGGAACTGATTGGGATGAAGAGAACATTAGGCGCGTTTAAGGATGTTAAGATGGAATAAGTGAATGATAAATCCCAAAAATCTTTTAACAATTGTGCAAAAATGATTGAGAAAATAGAGCGACAAATATATATATAAAATATGATATTTTATGGTTTATGGATTTGGCGACATGCGTATTGATAAGGTTTAATTAGGGAAGACTCTATGGCAGGTGTTATTCGTACTCTTCGGCTGTTGTCGCGTCACGGTCCTCTTTCTGATATTGGAATCATTTTAATATAGTATTTGAACGATTGTAGAGTTGCGTGGATGTAAGATAAATGGTGTAAAAGTGATTGGTATATAGTATTAATGCAGAGTGAGGCAGGGTTTGTTAATGTCTTCTTGGTTATATCATTATGTATAATGGAATGGAGTTATGAAAAGAATTAGAGGTGGGGTGGCAGGAAAAGGTAGATTAGAATCACGGAAGAAATGGAGATGAGTGAGATGGGTGCCTTTAGCTCTCTATTATATTTTTAGCGGATCGATTAAGGTTTAGATGAGGACGATATTCTGAAAGAGAAGTTTTGAGAGGATTGGTAGTAGAGAGATTTGGCAGGTTGTTTAAAAGGAGGGGTTGGAAAGTAAACGTATTGATTTAAGAGTAAGGTTATTGGTTTGTGACCGCTGAGGACAGTCTTCAGATAGCTTGAGAGTTGGATTTAAAATGGTGCCGCCCCTAGCTGGAACATAGTGGAGTCTGAGTTTGAAAATATTATCATTTACAGGTGGTTATATGTTGGATGAAAAGTTCACGGCCACCGGCACTGCACTGCATGGAGGTTAGTAGGTAATTGTTGTTTATGAGGGGGGGGGGGGAGGCAGAGAAGGAGTGGCTGGAATGCAATTAAATATTTCGGTTGGTGGGAAGGGTGTTAATTTATGGAGGGGGAGGCGGGTGAGGAGGGTGTGAGATACAATGCTAAGGGTACCCTTACCTGCAGTCCCGGTATGCTTGTTACTGTGTTAATTCGTATTCGTAGTGAGCCACTACATGCGAGCTGAATAGAAGTTACTTTCTTCAACCAGTACTCACTCGTGCTTCACGATGGACAATCTTAAGGACCGGTCGTGCTAGGTTGTGAGAAGACATCTAGAGATAAAATGAAGGAAGGGGTAAAGCGAGGAAATAGGAGATAATTTTAGTATATAGTACTATGATATGAGAGGATTTGGTCATGTGGACAAGGATGAATGATTAGTCAGTTAGTAAGCGTAATTATTATTGTGCTGAGTGTTTGTTTGGGAACCGACCGGTCGGGTTGACGATAGGAATCGTGGTTTATCGTGACTAAATTGCGATTTGTCTGAATGAGAGAAATGCCGAGTCTGCATTCAACGAGAGCTCGAGAAATAATACCGGATGCATAACACCTAGGCACCTTAGATATGGCGTGGTGTTTGGAGAGAGAGGTATAGAGTATGTAGGCCCACCCTGGCACAAAGGGATAGAAAAATACAAAAGGCTGGAGCGTGAGTGTGACCATTTAGTTGAGTGGTTCCGTAGTGGTTCCCGTGAAGCTTCTAGGGTGGATTTTCTGACTGCGGACGAGCCTCGTCTGTGAACGTGTAGAAGTACCTGACCGTTAGAGCAGCAAAGGCTCGCAGCTTCTTTTCAACTTTTGTCATATTCTTCTTTTCTTTTCTACTAGTTTTCTTTTCCGATGCATGTTTACGTCACCTTACTCCCAGTGTCTTAATGGGAAAGAAAAAAAGTTTAGATGAAGTGTATATATATATAATGGGTGAATAATAATTATTATTATTGTGATAGGTATAGTTTATTACTCACTCCGGCCTATACTAATCACTATCATACTACCTTTATTATATAAAAATATTATTCATACTACCCTACTATATATACCCTACTATCATACTTATCCCTAACATAAGTGAGAAGATTTTCCTACTCACCCCTATCACACCTACACCCCAGTAGGCTGAGTATATTTATGTAAGTAGGGTTTTTGTCTATTATTTATATTATTATATTATATAATATTTATTATATTATTATTAGGGGTAGGTTATATATCCCTACTCACCTCCCTATCCCACCCCTAGGGTGATTCCTAATCCCCTTTTATAATAAGGTAAATAAATATCTCCCCACCCCCCGGGGGGAAATTCCTATATCATCCACCATCCATATACTCACTACATCACCTACTATTCACATACTACTACTTCCCTACCACTATCCTTCACCACATGTCCAAGGATTGGAATCCAAGTTTTCTTGCCTATCTCCGTGCAGTATTTTATATTACCTTTATCACTACCTCTTGCCTGTTTTTTTCTTACGGGGTAAAACCACCGCCCCAGGTACCTCCGAAAAAGCCTAGGCTAGTCATCCGGCGTGGGCCCAGGGCCACCCGCCCAAAGTCCTACGCAGCCCTGCCACTTTGTCTCCATATGTTTTCGTTTGTGCTCATCTCCTCTTTTTCACAGATTGACAAATTTGAATTTCTTTGCTCTCCTGTGATGGACTGGGTCTCGGGTTCAGGTCATAGGTGTTATATTTGTGTTGAAGCCTTTGTGTATTTCTTTGAAGGTTGAATTGAGAATTTTCATGCAATTTAGGCACATTGACACCCCTTGCTCCACAGTCTCACACCTCACTCCAAACCTCTCTCGAACTTTCAGTGGTTTATTTGCTGAAAAGCGCCACCATCGTCACATAATCAGAATGCTGTATTCCAGGAGGAGTTCCCTGATAAAGGCAAGACTATCACACTATCTGTGAAAATTTTTTTTTTGAGTGCAGAACGGACGCCACCGCCTCCTCCCAGTTATGCCATTTAACCCTATGCATTCTATTTTTAATGTTTTCACTCATCAATATGATGCCATTACTAGTGGGATTTATCAGCTACGCCTTAGCGGAATTTCCTCATTAGACCACCTTTTTATTCTACCTGGTATTCCCTATTTTTTAATTTTTATTTATTTTTTCTGTGTTTTTTTGTCATGTTGTTTCACTCTTGTTGTCTCTGCCTTTGCACTGGGCTGAAAACTACTCCTCGAGCGCGAGGGGCTGTTGAATGTTCGCTCTCAAAAATAATACAATACATGAAAAACCGGAGCGGAGATGAAGCACGTTTACTCAACAGAGGCAGTTTGTGAGAAGAGTTGGAAGAGGATGTAAGTTAAATTGAGGGTAATGCAAGACTACGGAGTAGATGGAAGAGAAATTCCAACCACGAACGCCCACCCCAGGCTCTGCGTGGAAAATTGAAGGTAAATCCCACGAGCAAACTAGTCTGGAGTTACTAATCTCAACACAAAACTCATGATAGTGACCAACAACAAGACCCCCTTGTGCTACGATGGCGTCGTAAAGGTGGTGGATAACGCACGAATTGGAAAGATATCCCATCCAAGCCCCACCATATACCGCTATGAGTCACCCCCCCTCCATTTTCTTCTTTTTTTAAAAGTTCCCCCGATAATACCTTATACTCGGGGTTTTTTTGGGGGCCTTAAACCCCTGATGATGAAATATGAGTATGAAAGCATCAAGCATCATAAGTCAGAAAGGATTTGGAGGGTAATTTATGTTGTATTCTAAAGTACAGGACGTTTTATAAGACACTTTATATGGCCATTATGACATCACGAGCCCAGCCCAAATCCCAAAAGCCTGGGTGTAATACCTAAGAAAGCCACACCCACCTAATATGATATTGGAAGAAGCAGTCTAAGGGCCTCCAAGGGCGGAATGATCCATTAGTATGCTTGAGATAAACTGAGAAGAAGGAAAAACACAAAAAGTATGATCTAAACAGAAACTTCCAATAGTTTCTTTGAGGCCTGCTCTCACCGCAGACCGTTGATGATTTGAAGGTTTATCAAGACAATATATTATTATTGTATTAATGTTATCAGGCCACCACGTGGATGTTATATATTAGTACAAAACAGACGAGAATGAGAGACCACCCGACCGGGGAGAAAGAGATAAGAAAGAGTGTGGCCCCTCGTCCCTCAGAGAGAGGGTTGTGGTCCACACACGCCTCTTCGGCGAGATTTTCTATAGAATTCTAATATTTCTCACAACGGTTCGAGCACGCCACCTTCGAGGCCTCGGGAAGGTTCTAGGTCCCTATAATTAAGCTGATTTAATGGAGCAATCCACGAAAGCACACTTAAGTACTAGGAGAAAATTCTTGAGTAACTCCAGAGGGAAGCAGAATTGAATAATGTGTTTGAAGAATGAAGGGTCGAGTCTCGGCATAGAATGGGTAGAGTTAGATGAGCAGGTGAGCATCACTCTAATGAACCAACGCTACGGCCCAATCACAACGTACGCCGTTAGTATAAGAACAGAACACCTGAGGACACCACTTCATTCGACCAAACAAAGAACGAGGAGGTCGGGCGCGGCGCGCCATCGGAACAAACACCGAATTACTATTTTGAGCGAATTTTGTAAAGAAAGTCTAGACATAAGTAATGCAAGATGAACCCATGCAATAAAATTCCCAGTAGTGTTCCAGTTGGTTTTATAGATAAGATTTGGTGGGCGGTTTAAAATTTCTCTCTTTCCCTGTAATCTCTGGATTTGTGTTTTTGCTGGAAGGAGGAACCCTAATAGGAGGGGAGCTTTGAGAGCAGTGACGTGTGGCCATACCCGGGTCAAATGCTTGGATATGTCAAGCGCCACCTTTAACAAAACAAAAGATTACATCACCCGTAAACCGAGTTTCCTCTAGGGTGTGCACCAACCCATACAATCTTTAACCTACCCCCATTGGAAGTTAATCACTCAGTTAGATCTTTGAGTTCCCCAAAAAGCAAGGTAATTACTGGAATCGGAATAAGGGAATGAGTAATCCAGATGGTCCTATGAGTGAGAGTTCGACGACCCCACTTCGTTCTCAAAATCTTAGATATATGTATAACATAGTTAAAGCTATAGTGGTTCAGATAGTTAGAAGGAATACACAGAGCAATACCTTTTATCGGAATAGGTTTGGAACATATGCACGATTCTTCCCACCCACACTCCAGGCATGTAACCAAAAAACTATAACAACTCCAGGAAAATAAATAAAAGTTGAAACTCTCGAGGAGCGCCGCGGCGTACCAGCATCCCCCAAGAAGCACAATCACCTGCAGGAAAGCTCAGAAGGAAAGCACAACCGGAAAAGGGGAGCCATCTTCCTACATCTTTCTCTTAAACGTTACATACCGGAAAGGGTAAAGATATATTCTCATGAGCACCATGCCTCGATCAAAATGGTATAATCACAGGTAAAGGCATAGGACATCCGAGAGGAGAAGGACGACCACAGGAGAGGAAGAGAAATGGGAGAAACGCCACGCAATCTTCCCCAGGGTTGTAGGTTAGTTGTATGTGATAATTTATTATTGGATGGCTCAAAGTAGGATTTGTGTCCTTTTTCAGTTTTGGATTTGTATATAAAGACAAACAGATCATCAGAAGCGAATAAAAGAATTAGGTTTAGAAATGAATATTTATCAAGAGTTGTTAGAAGAGATAGATATTTTTGGCAAGATGCACGAAAAGATGTAAACAGAAGGAAACGAAGGAGGATCAGAGCAAAAAATATTTTAGCTTTCGTTTAAATGAAAGTACGATTTGCTACGTCGAAAGTATCCTAAACTAATAATTTTCTAGCTGAATGAAAATTTTAGGCAAGAATGTATAAGGAAACTAGAAATTTTTAACATACACAAACCACGATAATGCACCCCTGTCTCACACCATGAATGGACACCAGAGAACAAGTCACGAATCAAAAACACATACGGATTTTTTGAGGAGAAATTAGTGATTTAGTCGATAAGAAGTGAATTCGACACCCTGCTCATTACACACGCAATCAAACAATATAACAGTACATATCCACATATTTATTGACAGAAAGTTGAATACGTATTCAGAAGTCAAAGCAGTAACTAGGTCCTATATATAGCTAAGCAGTAGAAGCAACGCAATGACACACCCACCTAATAAGGATTCCCGAATTCAAATTTGCTCATATAAACTCCGCATAGGGCAGGATGGAAGATGTTGGAGAGAAAAGAAAGAAGAAAGAAAGAATAATTAAGAGATATAAGATATAAGTGAGTAACAGATTTAGTTCCTAATTAGGAGCCGAAGGTGGGTGTATTTTTATAAAGATGAGAAGGTACTATGGTGAAACATGGGTCAAAGTGTGTTTCAAGAATGGTTTGGGCAAATCATCCGGAAATTTGGTGCGTAGGTTCTTTTATCTACCTCTGAGCTAGATGTTGTAGAATACTGTAAGAATGAACCCCTCGCAAGATTTGCTTGCTCCCCATCCTGAGGGAGAATCAAGAATATGAGAAAGGAACCAGACACCAATTACAAGGTGTTGTCGTCACACTCTGCACACATCCCCTACCAACTTACCGCAGGACCTCCACGCTATCTCTGCGCAATGAAGAAAGATATAAATAGAAATCTAGTGAGAAGTAGTAATAGAGGAATCAATAAAGGCATAAATCTTTTCTGTTTAGGAAAAAACAGTTATCTAGAAGCATTAAGAATATATTGCTAGCTACAAGGACAATTAGGTAGAATTTAAACACCACAACAACATTCGATAGTTAAGCAAGAAAGGTCTTCACGAGAAGATTACTCGAGAAGAACGTTTATTTATATTATGGATGTTTAATGGTTTTGGAAGACATAAGGCACTATATATAACACCACCACACAAACGGTATATTATAATTATTATTAAAAAATTAATATATTTTCATCGATTTTGAAAATTATAGTTTAACATTGAACCTGTCCCATAAATTAATAAATTATTATATTTCACATTTCAGACTGAAATGTCTGTCCAATAAAGTTATCGTTGAGTAATATAATTCATACAGAAGTTTCTTTTCTTTATGCTACATCTGGATCTTCTAGAGATATATGAGCAAAAAATTAGGGTTTGTAGTATTAAGAGATGGTGGTATTTACATGGATATGCAGAATAATAGAGAAGATGCAAGCACTGAGATGTTAGTAAGTCAATAGATAATTCAATGCCTGTGTCGTTGAAATCTGACTAATCACTATAACTTGTCACTACACAAAATCACAATACAAAAGGACAATAACAAACAGACTCAAAAAATACAAGGAGATAATAAGAGGAGAGAAAAATTTATTTGTTATGCTATATACCAATAAATTATTAATAATACCTGAATATCAGCAATGGAAGATCCTATTTACATGCTAAATTATTCTAAAATATGATATTTTATTCAGAAGGATTAAACCACACCTCAACCACAACTATCAACACTATCTAAATTTTTATATTAAAAAATTAAAATAAAATTTAAAAAAAAATACGGTCGGTTTCATATTGGATCCTCTCCAAATAGAATCTTAAAATCTGTAGTCTTTGCATGTAAATGAGCTGATCTAAACGGTTCTGAATAACCGGACACACTAGAAACCAATGTTGGAGAATACTAGTTAAAAATGAATAATCTACAGATTACAAGAAAGTTCAGGATAAAAACAAAAATCTAAAAAAAACATATTCGTTTCATATTTTTCTATTGGCTCATTTATACTTTTATAACATCTTCATGAATTTCATTCAAATCTTATTAAAGTATTCTCAAAAAAATTTCCATATTCAAAAAACTATACATATAAATTTTATCACATATAAAATTAATCCATTTTATGAATATTTACACTGGTATTGATAATAAAAATTACACTTGTATATTATAAGCTAATCAGATACAATTTTTCATTCACTTACTATCTATAATGTTCATTATATTGCTTTCTTGTTATGTTTTAATAGGGTAAGCATATGAGTCATCATGAGAATATGCCATGTAAGCTGTACTCCTCAATATCTAATCTCATGGTTAATTATTTCTTAAACTTCTGAGTGTAATAGCTTTAGCGGCCTATTATTCAGTCACAAAGCATTACAAAAAAAAAAAAATAAACATAACAATACAATAACTTTAATAAGTATACAAAGTTTCCTGAGTTTTTCTGTTTATCACATTATTATATATTTATTAGCGATAAAAAATAAAATAATCTTTAAAAAATTTTATTATAGAAATATAAAGAAAATGATCAGCTTATATGAATAACTTAAGTATCAGAAACAAATCATGATACTGAACTATCAGCTCTCGATAAATTCATGAGTTGCAATGAAAATAAAACTATTCAAGCTCTCCTATAAACAAATTCGTATGATTTATCCATCCCTTTAATGAAATATTTCATTGTCAAAGATAAAACCCATAATTTGCACCAATAGGGGGTTCTACCCCCATTACACTTTCAACTTATGAATTTTTATTTCATTGTATATCAAGTTATTGAGTATCTATATATATTTGATATATTTAATAATTAATATAAATATTATAATTTATTATTAATAGTTATATAATTATTATAAACTAATTTATTATTTTTAATTATATATATAATTAATAATCAATTATATATTATATATTTATTATATATATTATATATTATTTTATTATATTTAACCTCCACCCTCCATATATATAATATTTTAGTGAAATAAGTATGTTATAATAATTATATATATATTATTATATTTACCATCTCCCACTTTTATTTACTATCGTTATTTATTATTTTTCTTCTATAATATTCAGTTAATTAAGTTCCATATTCCAACCAACTCGCCGTAACTTAATCTAAGTAAAAATTATTTAATATATATTTAAAGGTGAACCTTGAAAAATCCATATGTGGAAAAATAAAATATAATATAAGAAAAAATTATTTATTGTTCGTGTTGTATTTTTTTAGATTTATACTTGATTTTTAATGAATATTTATAGGAAAGGTAAAGAAGTTTAGTTTGAAAGGAAAAACTGGTTCCACCCTACTACTAAAGATATATTAAGACATTTTCTGTTTTATCTTGTTTCTTTTCAGGATTCAAATAGAGTTATTAGGAAATCCACTTAGGATATGGTTTACCTGGGTATACCACAAAATAAAACCTTTTGAATTAATAAAAATTAAACTAATTATCAAAATTAGCATTTATAAAGGGGTCCTAAACCAAATATAAATAAAAAATTAAGGGTAATAAATAAATTAAAATAATAATTCATAAATTATATATTTATATTTAAATAATATTAATATAAATAAATATTTATTATATAAATATTTGGTAGTAGGGATAATAATAAATTATTATAATTATATATATAATATACTATTATATATTATAATAATATTATAATAAAATATATATTTATATATATTTATTTGAAAATGAAAATTTCAACAACTGATTATATATTTTTCCCAATTTTTATATACCATATATTTTTTATTATTTAATATTCCTAAACTAATCTTTAGTTAATTAATGTTTTTAATCAACCATAATGTCTTTTGTATTGAATGAAGATTAATTAGATTATTTAATATCAAAATTTTTTTGTTAGAGTTTTAGAATTAACATTATTTTTTATTTTGTTCATTGGTACGAATTTTTATATAATAATATATTAAAATAATAAGAGAGTATATTCCATCATATGGAAGATGAAATGTGGTGGTAAAGAGAATAGATATGTGTACATAACATACAACACTCTACTGACATTCTAAGATCGCGCAACCGCGTCCCCCTCAGAGGAAGCTGAAACCCCAAGCATACATATAACTAAATCATAAAGAATTTCTTTCAAAAAGACCAATTTTGGAAGTAAACATAAGTGTTTTAGAAAAAGACACTTATAATATACATTCAAAGTGATAAGCAATACTATCAGAGAAGTGTGTATAATTACCATTAAAATCAACCAATTTTTATTTGTGAAGAGTAACACACAAGAGAAAACATACTCCCTATTTTTGATGGAAAAATTAAGAAGTCAAATATTGTTGATCAATTCCCTTTTATCCAAGGTAACCCAATTCTGTGGTTCCTGTGAACTTAAAAACACAGAAAATGAAACTAAATTACCTTGTAATCCTTATCTTTCTTTCATTTGTTTGAATTTTTTTCATAAATTCTCTATGGTAATTTGTTTTAGAAGTACCTAATAATGTTTTGGATGGGAAGACAAGAACATTGTTTTTGTGAACTGAATATTTCTTGAGGACATCTTACTCGCGGAATGTAGCCATCTACAAGCAGCCTAGATATAGTCTCTTAAGAGTGATCCTATTTTCAAGGAGCAAATAAAAGTTTGCGATTCATAATACCCCAGTCCTTCTTAAAAGTCTTCAAGAACACCCTTTAAGCAAAAGAGTTACAGCCATTTTCTTTGCATTTCCATAACAGATTTATTTTCCCTTATTGTAATATTACCATAGTTAGAACTTAAGCTGCGCTTTTCCCTATCCATTTCCTTCAATCTACCATCATCCCAACATTATTATTAAACATATTTGTTTAAACTCTTAAAGATTATTAATTAAACCTATTATTTATTAATTATTTAATCTGTTTGGTTATAAACAAATTTACACAATTCAATTAGCGGCATGTGTTATCCATGCATAAGCATCAATATATAACCTGAGTTTTAGTTATGTAATCAGTTGAGTTGTTGCAATGTTTTTGGTTAATGATGAAAAATTTCCCTTTAGATCTTTAAATACTGCGAATAAAAATCTCAGAATAGTAAACACTCACCTTATTTATTCGCCACTCAATATTACACTTCTGCCTCACTAATATTTATTTGTATAGTCTGTTAAAAATTATTAGGAAACTAGTATATATCTCCTTGTCCTCATAGATTCTTATACTTATATATTTTTTGCGTGTGCGAGGAACGCGGGGGAAACTTGGCCCCCCTATATTGGGAAAAGCTGCACTTGGTGTTAACTTCCCTGTGTTGAGTATCTCCCCTCACCTCTTTCTATATGGTTTATGCCTGAATGTGCTTGGTTTTGCACCTTGTTCTTGTCTCAGATACGTATCCTTATATTTTTCACGTCGAGTCAATGTACGACATTACGCCAAACACAAAATCTTTGAGCGCGCTCACGCTTCTCCTATTTAGCTGAAGATAGGCAGTGTCTCAGTTTAGATGGAGGTTGCTTTTCCCTTCCCCTGGCGAACCCTTCCGCAGACGCCTATTCTTGATACCAACATACGCAACACAGTTAGACACACCCCCTGACTTCAAAGAGCAATTTTGGTGGAGTTTGGTTTTCCACTTTCTTCCTACTATCTTCCTATCGCTTTAACACCGTTATTTAGCGATTGGGTAGCAGAGCGTAGTTCTCTACGTCTCTGATGGTCACTTTTCTGTTCACAAGTTGAACACTTTCTTTTATAACCTTTGGGTTGCAAGCACTTTCCAATTTAAATTTATCTCAGTCCCTTTCATTTCATTTGAATTTCTTTTTCTTTTCTTCTTTTTCCCTTACCGATCAATTTGTTCAAAGTCCACAAAATGGACAAAATGAATGAGTATTTGAAGGAGAATCAGGGAATTAACAACCCTGCTAATGCACAAAACAGTTCTGTTTCGGTAGCAGAGACAGATACTCAAACTGATCCTTTGCCACCAGAACTTCAGGATACTAAGGTGGACATTAAAATGTTACAGAAAGTCCTGTCACAGAATAGTGAAACGATGAAATCCCTTACTACCTTAATTCAAACATTATCAATAAATAAGCCTCCAAGAGTAATGCCACCTGGAAAATATAAACAGGATGGTGGTGAGACATTGTATCAGTTTCTAGAGAGATTTGAAGATTATTGCCATAGAACATTCCCAGGATCTTCAGAAGGAATGTTACCCCTACTAGGTTCTCATTTGGAAGGACCTGTATTAAAGGTCTATCAAACTGTAGTCCAAGGAACATTCAGTTATGAAGTGGCAAAGAGTAAGTTGCTCCAGTGGTCGCGAGAAGAAATTGAAAAGGACCAGAAGAGAGAGATTGAAAAGTTTATGGAAGCTAGTATGGAGAAGATGGAAACAGCAGCCGTTTATGCTCTGAGGCTTGAGGGTTTAGCTAAAAAGGCATTTCCAGGAGTGGATGTGCAAAATATGTCACTTGTCCGAAAAAGATTTTTGGATAGTCTTCCACAATCTATAAAAAGGCAGGTAGATGCCACATTGACTACGGTAGAAACCTCTTTGGGGATAAAGGTTTCATGGGATCGACTAGTTGCTATAGTTGATGCCAATATTCAAGAACAAGTACCAAAAGGCAATGGTAATGATAATTCCCATGAACTTATTGATTTAACATCGAGTCCTCCCATAAATAAACTATACACTTCTGGCTTAAACAATTGTTGTTGTGGAAATTCAGGGGTGGCTTTCCACACAGTTACCCAACAAAAAGCAAATACCGCAGGACCAAGGGGATATAATGGTTCCTGTGTGAAAGACTCGAACCAGGGAGCAATTCCTAAAGATAGGAGCCGAGAGTTCCCAAGGCGCGAATGGACCCCAAGCCCCTCTTGGAAGAAAAAGGAAAGTCAAGATGATGACAGAGCTTTAGTATGTGGATTTTGTAAGAAAAGAGGACATTCAATGGAAAAGTGTCGTGCTCGACCTTTTTGTCAGTTTTGCGGCAAAAGGGGGCATGTGGCTGATGATTGTTTTACATCTAAAAATCAATGCTTGTTTTGTAAGCAAAAGGGACACCTGGTTCAGAACTGTCCCAATAGGAACAATGATCGTCTTTGTTGTCCTCTGTGTAAAGGACCACACTTAGGAAAGGATTGTAATGAGCACCAGGGAAACTAAACTGCTCTGATGTGGAAGACCTCGCATCAGAGCCTGAGGCAATACTCAATAAAGAAGTTACACATGACAATTCAAATCTTGGAGAGTCTCAAGAGGGTTATGGTGTACCACCTGCCCAGAAGCAAATTAATATTAGTGGTACTGAAATACCGGAAATAGTAAAATCTGTAGGTGTTGAAAAGGAGGAAGAATTAGTAAATCATGAAGCAGTAGATGATGACCAAGATGTCATTAAATTAAGGATGACAAAAGATACACTAGACACGTTAATCATTCACGTCTGTATTAATAATCAACCACAATTGGTTGATCTAACTGCTTTTGTTGATACTGGCGCCAGCATTAGCTTAATATCAGCCAGTTGCTATCATAAATTAAATAAACAGAAATATCAATTAGAAGAAACTCCTTATAAGAGAGTATCGGGAATTGGACAGGTAACCTTTCCAGTTTTGGGAGGAGTTACCCTTGTTTTGGATTTATCACCCACTTACTCACTGAAGCCTCATAGATTGATCGTAATTCCAGATGGGATTACTGAGTACGACATAGTAATAGGATATGATATTCTACGGAAAGAGCATTTACTACCAGACCCCCATGAGGGTGAATTGGTTTGCCGCAAAGGAAATAAAGTTGTAACTGTATCCACAGATATTAGGAAAACTAATCCTCCTTCACACACTTGTACTTTGATTGAGAATGTGAAGATACCACCCAAAAGTAGTACAGCTCTGGAAGTAGGTATCAGTCCATTGAGTGGACAAGATGGAAAGCTTATGACAAAGTTGAAATAAACGCCTCTATATTAAACATAATAGGTAACAAGGCAGTGATCATTGTTAGCAACACTCAGATAAGTGTGGAAAAAGCTGTAAGAATGGGCCAAACAATGGCAAAGTAGAGGTTATTGGATGACGATCCATCAAATAAATTAGTTGAACTTTCCAACCGGGTGGTAGAAAAAGGTAGTGGACATTTAGACGAACACTTTGTATGGAGTGTTTTCTGTTGTGAGCTGAGTGAGATCTGATATAATCAGAGAGTACCACTATCTCGATAGTTCTAACGAAGTGATGTCTCACAAGATCATAACACGTAGAGTGCGTATGTGATTGCATATATGAATGATTGTGTGAATCTTAGGATACCACATCGTATATATCATAATTTCTATTAGAGCGTGGTACCACACACACTATCATATGTATTGATTGTGTTCTTGAGAGGTACACTATGAAGGTGCTATCAGTGTCTCCGACGATTAGCAGGTCGATTGTCATGGTTAAGACGAATAATGTATGATGATTGGGAGTGAGGTGGATAAAAGGACTGGAGGAAGCACTGAGTCACGATTCGAGAGAGCGTAGTTTAACAATCACCGTAATTTCCGCCACCGGTAGTAACCTGAGCGCAGATCGGTAAGACGTTGCCAAAGATCCGGTACCATAGTAGGGTTTTATAGATAGTCACCAGCATTATAGGCGTTGTCCTTTTATACGTGAATAAGATGAGGACCTATCACTGATAAGTCAAGATCAGAACTATATATCATGACCCGAAACTTGATTGTGTCCATATATTAACAATAGGGCGCTCGAAAGGAAATGGAAGTACATCCACATGACCCAATCCATGAATAAAACTGTGCAAGAGATTATAGAGGTACTACTCGTAGGTTGGAACTGAATTCCCAGAAACGCCAGGAAATAGTCCCCACATGGAGCGCCCAGCGGGGAGGTCTCTATTATTTGAAATAGATACTGTGCCAAAAATGAACAACCCCCTATTATACTCGATCCAGTCATTAGTCTGGCATATTAGCTCACAGGAGATGACTCGTTATTTGAGGGAGTGACTACCATAGAGAGAGTGTGCTCCTTTAAACCCTGACTTTGTCACAGCAATGCCTCTGAGTGACGTAGCATGCTCAAGTCAAATACAGCGTATTCATCGACATTTAATCAACCCTGGCCAAAACTAGTAGACAAAAGGGTCCATTCACTAGGACCAAGGGGGCTGCGGAGGTATCTCATTGTCTCTGATAACCTCTACGCTAGAAAATATTCAGAGAGAGAGAGAATGAGAACTCTAGAAAAAGCCTTGGAGAAAAATTCTGTGTTAGGGTGAATAAGGTCTTAAAGACGAATACCATGAGAAAAACACTGGAGAGGATCTTAAGATCAGAACCAGGCTACTAAATAACTGTTTTAATGTTGAAGAAAAAACAAGTCACTAAAATACTTGGGATCTCTCATGAGTTATCAGGGAGACATGGGAAAGGTTGTCCGTTTATTGTAGAGTGTAAAAAGGAAAATTTATATCTAGGGAATTATTCTGAGCATCCTTCCAACCACACATATACTAAAGGGTTCGTAAAATTGAGACAAAATGATGTTATTGGATGGTAATTTTTAAGTGGTGACACGAATCCATTAATCCAGGTTTTTCAGTAATGTTACAACTCTTGTGTAAGAATCTCATTTTCTCTTGTGTCGGAGAGTGGTCCTTGACACCAAAGTATATATGAGGTTAACACATGGCACATCACAAATTGAGCTGAGATTCAGTACCTTTGAAAGAACTTAAAAAAGCCTTGATAGCACCCTCATCTAGCTGAGATCACTCCGTTATCCTGATCGATCATCAACCGCTTCACCACTTGTTGTTACACGTAGATGACTCATCTGTATATCTAGTAGGTGCACATGCCATGCTTAGCTGTGCTAAGAGCAAAACAGGGAGAGCACACACAAAACCATAATAGCATATATCTCAGTGACTCACAACATTCTCAAAAGCTGAGCCAAGGCATACATAATGTCTTTACTATAAGAGAAAGAAGTAGCTGCCATCCGTTGGGCTGTTGAAAAGTTTAATGAAAGTGAGACCACTAACAAAAATACGTCATTCCAGAGGAATAACGTGTCGGCGAAACCATATGACACACTCATCTAAATCTCTACTTCACTTGAAATTAATTATAGTGTATACCTTTCATTATAAATCTCCCACACCTCGGTTAGTTACACGTACTTCTCTAAGTGTAAGAGATAGATCCGAGAATATGTGAGACAATGTCCTACTTGATTTTATATGCTAGTCATCCACGTGGTGAAAAAGACACACTATGAGTAGTGAGGCAAGTATTAGGTCTCCCTTTATTATTTCCACTGAACATCGCAAGTATATTATAGGTAGTGAGAGATTGATATTCGGAGTATGATGTATAGTTTCTAATTATTAGAAAACCAAAAAATTTCCTGGCTGAGGGTTGCTCTATGAGAATAGTAAACGATGCTTTCGCGTGTGCACGAGATGATTGCTTCTTATATCTCAATGTTTTTTCCACATTTCTCTTTGGAGCTCCTGATCAACTACCCTCCATCTCACACACACACTGGTTGTGAGAATCAGAGTGAGAGTATTTTATCTCACAAAGCATCTATATAGTATGAGATTTCCTGTCAGTACTCGAGAGAGCTTAAGCTACAGGGATAGAGAAGTTTAAAATCACAAAATCACTGTACTGAAGCTAGATTCCTAACACTTCTTAAAAACTATACTGTTTTCGAGGGTCAAGGTAAGTAAATCGCATCTTGTACACCAGCGATAGATTGAAGATTTTTCAGTGGTCACTATTTAATGCTGAGAACGTAAGGAATAAATCAGGAGCTTTACCTTCTTTAGCCTATCTTGTTAATGACGGCAAATGTTCTTGGACCTTACAATTTGGAAATGCTTCCTACACTCCTTAATAAAGTTTATAGTTATTTTGGTTTATATTGTTGGCTTGAGGTTTGAGTAACAGGCTTTTACAAATTTTTCTCGTAAGATTAACAGGAAGTCATTCTCACAAGGACATTCCTACACAATCCACCCTGGACAGCCAAGTGTTGCTCAGCCAAAGATGAGGGTCTTGAAGAGTATTGAGATTGTAGAATGAACTCTTTAGAAGAAACAGTCCAGAACCACTCTGTGAACGAGCGAGAAACCACGTACGCCAACATAAAGACACATGGGTGAACCACACTCTTAAACATCTGGTGGAGAGGTATCACCAGGTGAGATTAGATTCTGTGCTCTCTGCCCAATTAATCACTAGCTATTGAACTGAGGACAAATGGTGGATTGCCATGGGCTTTAACCCTCGCGCTGTGGACGAGTACGTGATTTACGAATTATATAACAAATACCATTATTCGAGGGCGTCTCTATTATATATGTATTAAAAAAAAAAAAGGTTCAAGACGCCCACCAAAACAAAAAGGAAAAAACCAGTGTAAGATGGGTAGATCATTAGAACACATGTTTGTTGAGAGAGAGACATTCAATAAAGTGCTACAGAAATTTTATCTAATGAAAACCTTTGGTACTAAAGGTAGGAGTGAAATGTAAAAGAATATACGAGAGTAATAACTAAATAATAGAAAGTGAGAATAAATGAGTTTTACATTAAGTGCTCGGCGAAGCACATGAGCCAGAGCCCCCAGAGCTAGAAGCCGGGCCTTTTTGAGTCTGCCCGCTCGTGACGAGAGCCTGATCGTGGCTTCCAGCTGCATACTCCTTCAGCCCACCCATTGTTTTATTGTATATAGATGTGTCTTAAACATAATAGTTCCTTTTCTATCCTTCACTGAACAAAAGACATCATATATGGGACTCATGATTTTTGAGCGTGCAATATATAGGTATGAGAAGAGTATTAACACTATTAGTATCTCATTCAAGATAATATTGTGTTGAGCTATTTAAGCAAATAACTTTATAATATTTGTTATGAATACCACACCAACCCACATGTATATGAGGGGGGCCTAATACACACGCAAGCTTCAAAGAAATACACACACAAATATTAATGATATAGAGGCAAGCAACCGACACGCAGATAAACAAGAGTAAAATCAACTGAAGAGAATTGGTACGGACCCCGTTAGGAAGAAGGAATTAGGATTGACAGAAATGAGGAACGCATATGAAAGAAGACACAGGACATCCCACCAAAAACGTCAACAAAGAGAGTAAATAAGATGTAAATGGACCTATGAAGATGCAATATGGAGTGGAAGTAATAATAAGCAAAAAGAAGAATGGAAAGAATGCTGCACAGCTGTTTTGATAGCAAGAAAAAAGAGGAAGTACTATCTGAATCAGCAAGAGTCACAAAACAACATATTCTCAACCGATATTGGCTTTTCAGTTAATTTACCATAATAATAGGTCGGTATACATCGAAGCAGATTGAGTAGTTACACCTTGTAATAATGGACAGTGGTTTTGATATTTATTTTAGGGCCAGCTCGTTGAGTGTGAACGAGAATCTTTCAGCTTCAATAACTTAAATACATATCATACACCATCGATACATTATACACACATCTTCAATGGTAGACTGTAGAGCGAATAAATAGAACCATCTTCAATATTTGAGAAATGATCAATTACAGATTATGAACAAACTCGTGGGGTTAAGATTTGTGCCTAGGATAGTCTTGATTTACAACCATACTGAGCATTCACAGTTGGGATTGTCACCCTGTGAATACATTTTAAAAGAACAACATACCCCACATTTGGGGTTATCGTGGAAAAGGAATGAAATGTATTGGCAGCCTGGGCATGCCCATTTTCAACCTTATAAAATTCATCAAAAAGTAGGATTAAAGATACATTTACCTGGGGACTTAGTCACAAATAAATTTAAGCCACGTTACTATGGGCCATATGAAGTTATCCAGGTGAATGACAATCAAGTAACATATATCATAGAGTCTGAAGAAGGAAAACAATTTAAAGTGCATCATAGACAACTCAGGCGGTGGATATTACCACCCCATTATCTAGAAAACAATCCTCTTTTTCAAAAGTGGGCCATGGATTTAGGTGAACCTGAGCCAGTTGTGCCTCCAATGGAAGTGGAAGAAATTCCTGGTCCAAAAGTGGACATTCATAAAGATATTGTCATTGACCCATTTGACTTAGATGAAGAAGATACAGATTTTGAAGGTTTTGATATTGATGAGGACACCAAGAGGAAATGTGAGGGATTGTTAGAACAGATGAAGAGGAATCTTCAAATGGCGGAAAATGTTATACTCCCTTCCTTGGAAACATCCCTTAATAAAGAATTGTCTAATATAATCCCAGAGGGTGTAGACCCTGAGTTATCTTCGTTCTTGATGAATCAGACATCTATGCCAGTATTCATGAAAAATAGTACTCCATCACCCCGTTTGATGGAATTCTTATTAGGCCATTACCGAAAGAGTAGAAGTGCTTTACGAAATTACAGAGTTTTTAAAGAGCAAGAAAATAGTGACATTACTGACAATGAAGATGAACTAGTTCTTTTTATCATAGTCTAGAGAGATAACAGATTGGGAAGAATTTTAGAACGAAGTAAAGGCGAATTTCCTGGATTAACACTACCAACTAAATGAAGAGACCTCCTATTCTATCATAGAAAAACATTCTTTTCTTGGTTTTTTTCTTGATGTGAGTTTACATGATGGTGTTTCTGAGAAAAGTAAGAGGAATACTCCTTTGGAGAGACCACATACAAGATCAAAAGGTGCCTGTTTGGATCTTCCATTTGTTCAACCCTTTATTTTAGAAAGGCAAATATTGAATATTAAACTTAATAACGTAAACTTAACAATTGAAAGAAATCTTAAACTTAATAATTTTAATAAAAATATTTCATAAATCAATATTGAATAAAAAAAGTGAAAATGAAGGATTACTGGATAAAGCAAAGAAAAGAACAAACAAACATTTAATTAAAATTACGCCCAAAGTACAATACCTAAACGCGATTAGAATTAACAACACACCACAGCGATGAGGAAGTTAAGAAGGCTATATCCTCACAATACATCTCATTTACTTCCCAGATATACAAAGTTTTATTGATGAAGAATACCTAGATTACTTTAATTCACACCACTCTTTTTGATTAGAGAGTACTATAGAATTAACAAATAATAAAACTACTATGTTATAAAGGCGAATTCTATACTACTAATTAAAAGATATTTACACCCAGATTAAGTCAAATTAAACATAACAAGCTAAGAAACTAACATGAAAAGATTACCAAACACTATACTGAAAACATCTAAAGAGAACCACCGGCTACGATCTAGAAAGAGTGAACAAAGAATACACACACACTCATAAGATCTCAAAAAGCAACTTATTTGGCAGACACGCGACTAATTATCATCACAAAGTGATAGCCAACAAACATACACGAGAAGTCATTTTACATTCAAATACTATATCATCTCGCGACAGGAACACACAAAATCGCATATATTAAAGAAGTAAAGATGCACAATTCCTAAACTCCCCAAAGCGTACCACACACACTCGTGGTTTATATATATAACCAAAAGACAACGACTAAATAACCTACGTATCCTTCACACTCTTATCCTTCAACATGTTGAATTTTTCAACAGGACAGAATCTGTTCTATACGAGACCCAATTAGATTGCCAAACAGCAATTATTTTTGGAACTGATCATCTAAACTGTATACAACTATCTTCAAGAGTCCGCCACACTAATATATAAAGCAGCCAAATAATATTTGAGAGATTATATAACCATACCCTCTCCATTAATTATATCACACCTTATGAGTATACACTTTTTCTTTAGCCATCATCCCTCATAACAGACATATATTTATCCCTTATTGCTATCCACTCATTACCATAGTTAAGAACCTCAGCTGCCTTTTCCTATCCCTTAAATATAACAATCATTATACTTAATTAAAATATTGTTATAACCATCTTAAAGTTTATTAAATCTCAACTCAGTTATTATAATTAAAATTTCAATCTTAATTTAATGCTAACAAATTAACAAATTAACAAATTAATTAGGGGCATGTTTTATCATGCCTGAAAGTAATATAAGAGGTTTTATATAATGAAAGGATTGTGCATGTGGTAAGTGAGAAAAATCCAGTTTAAACTGCATAAAACTAGTGTACATACTTAACTTATTTATGATAAATAACTGTAAATATATTTATATCTGTAAAATTTTGGCTGTCTTTCTTTGCCCATTTACTATTTTTGCTTGCAACCGCGCACGCTTGGTGTAACACCCTGTGTGAGTATCTCATTTTCTTTGTTTATGCCTGAATGTGCTTGGTTTTGCACCTTGTTTGCTCGTTTTATATTTTTCAGTGAGCAGAGAAATACGACCCATCTTTGAGGCGTAGCTTTTATTAGCTGAAGAGGCAGTGTCTAGTTAGAGAGTGCTTTGGTGACCTTGGGCATTTCTGTCCACTGCAAACACATAGAAGCACCCCTGATTAAAGAGCAGATTTTGGTGAGTTGGTTTTCCACTTTCTTACCTACTAATCTTCCTTTTTCAGACCAGTCTACCACTTCAATATATATATATATATATATATATATATATATATAATTTTCTTATATATATATATATATATATATATATATATATATATATATATATATATATATATATATATAATATATATATATATATATATATATATATATATATATACTATATATATATATATATATATATATATATATATATATATTAAATGAAAATTTACAAACTCCTCCAATCCTTAGGAACCATACTTTCCATGATCACTGTTCCTAATTTCAGCCCTATGCAATGTTGTCAGTCTTCTAGTTTTATTAATCCACTTTGCAAAACAATACTTTAAAATAAATTTATTCAAAAATTTCATTTGTCTTGTTTTGGATTTTGGAAAAAAAAAAAAAAAAAAACGACTGAAATAATGATTTTTACATTATTAAAATTACATAATCCAAATTACCCCACTCAAAAATTAGATATGGGAATTCAGGAAACCCCACTTATGGGATTATAAACTTTTCCCAATTTTAAAATATGGTAATAGTCAGGCAGAATTATGGCAACAGTGATTTTTATAAAAATCACAGAGCAGATTCTAAGCACATTGTAATGAAGAATAAAAAAAGCAAAAATGACTGACACACACTAGAAAAAGTTAATAGATCCACAAAGTATTAAATAATCCTATAGGGTTCTACTTATATTCCAACTGACATTATACTGTATGTCAAACACATGGTTCTTTGAGTATTATCATAGAAGTGCACTGTCTCAAAAAGTGGTGCTCCCATCCTTAACCTACATAAGACAACTGTCTCCTGTCTATTAAGACTTTTATAAGTGCTACTCCATCTTGAATCAAAGGTTTAACATTAGGCAGCCACCCTTTACATTCATTCCACCACCACTGCCAAATATCTCTACACAAGGAAGACACTTTGTGTTCATATTCCAAAAAAGATATAGGTAAATCAACTGGTACACCAAAAACATTACACTCCTTTGCTGCATCATCCACCTTGTCATGCAGATCAAGTCCCACATGACCAGAAGTCCATATTAAAATGACCTTCCTGCCATAAAGGCTATAAACCAAGCTTTTGATTCTGTACATCAAGTAATGGATGGAAGAACTGATAAGGAATTCATAAAAATTGCAATTTTATAATGAATCTTGCATCTAAAAGTTAGAAGTGATTTGTATATAGCATATGCCTCAGCAGGGAAAACTGAACAAAATTTGGGTAACAAATATTGAGCTAAAGTATCCTTATAGAAAATGCACTGGCAATATTAAAATTAATTTTAGAACTGTTTGTGAGAACAATGGTAAAATGCTGTCCCTTGAGAAGAAGAGACTTTTCTAAGAATAACTTCCTGTAAATAATTGATGATGAGAGATATTTTGGGGGTATTTCAGAAAGGTGCTATCAAATTACAAACTGAGGGAGGAGTCAGGATACATTAAGGGAATCTATGCTAAGTGTTCAACAGGAAGATCATTAGTCTGAAAGAATTCCATCAATCTAGCAAAACATGGTAGCTGATATGGTCTAGTTTTATAAAAGTCATAGATATAGTAATCATTGAAAAAGTGCCTGACAGGAGGATGATCTTTTTATTTTAAGTTGGCTACTAATGTAGTTAAGTCCCAGCAATTTCCATCAAATAAATTAAGACATTGGAATATAGAGAGACGGTAAAAAGTCCCATGGGCCTATCGAGACTGTCCCAGTCAACAAACTACCCAAACATGCTCATGCAAATCCACAAAGCACCCTAGGGCTTGTCAAATTGTTGTAACTACAAATCCACCAATTTGGCTTAGTCAAAACTAATGATATATAAATATGATACCCAAACCATCCACATGCATTAATAACTAAGTTATGGTCACACATGCCATCTAACATTAATAACTACTATAACTAAAAACCTGCCAATTTGGCTTCGTCAATATATTATATGATACCCAACCCATCCATAAACGAATCTAACCCTTTTCTTAAATGTTGCAATCCCGAATTTTACTCAACACCTCCTCTGGCAGACTATTCCAAAATTTAACAACCCTATTACTGAATGCATGCTTTCTTGTATCAAGATGGCATGCTTTCTTCTTAATTTTCTTATTATGCACCCTGGTCACCTGTCCATGTTCTACTATGAAAAATTTATTGGTCTCTGTATTATCAATAGATGTAAATATTTTGTAGACTTGTATCATGTCCCCTCTGAGAAATCGCCTTTCTACAGAACATTCCTAACTCCTTCAGCCTCTCTTCATAGCTCTTACTATAATTTCCTAAATCTTCCTTCTGCCACTACTCTGTCTCTCTCTAGCATATCTAAGTCTTTCTTTAAATAAGGGGCCCAAACTTGTGCACAATACTCTATTACTGGCCTTACATAGCTATTATACAGTTTACTTATTACTTCCTTGCTCTTGTAAACAACATTGCGATTTATTATGCCCAGCATCTTATTAGCTTTATTTCTAGCTTCCAAACACTGATTAGCTACTTTCAAATTACTGCTTATAATCACACCTAAATCTTTTTCTTGGTCCACAGACTCAAGCCAATCCCCATTCATATTGTAGTTAAAACTTTTATTTGAGTAACCTGAAGAACTGAAATATATGATTAAAAATTGTGTTGCCATATCTGCCCACCCAAAGAAGTTTATCAAAGATCATTTGAATCTTTATGCATCCTTCACTGTTCTAACTGAGGTGGCCCTTTAGTTTCATCAGAAGCACCAGAAACTTTTGCATTTAAGTCCCTGGTCTAAATCATTGTATATATGAGGAACAATAGTGGCCAGCACTGAACCTGTGGGACACCACTCTTCACTATTTCCCATGATGATTTATTCCCATTTAGTTGTACACACTGTTTTCTATTTCGCAACCACTCTAATCCAACCATGTACCACTCCACCTATACCACATGGCAATAACTTTTTCATCAGCCTTATGTGGGGAACCTTATCAAAAGCTTTACTAAAGTCTAAATATACAATATCAACTGGATCTCCTCGATCGATGCAGTCAGTAATGTATTCCATAAGTTCTAAAAGGTTTGTCTGACATGACCTACCCTTTCTGAAACCGTGATGGGAGTCATACAATACCTTGTTATCTTCTAAATATTTCTCTATATGACAATGGCATGACATGAGCTACAACTTCCAAGAAGTCCACCCTAGTGCTTTTAAAGGCTCCTATTGCCTGCCAAAGTTCCTGAAACTGTACTCTATTGAGTTGCAAAGACCTGCCCTCAGAAAGTGAATCATATATGAAGCATGCATAATCAATTCTTGACCTCACAATCATGATATAAATATATAGCGATACATTCTTATCCAACCACCAGATATTACTACTAAGATATTTCAGTAAGAACAGAGACTTTTGACTCTTCTGTACAAGTTCTGTTGTGTGTGATTTCCATGATAATCTTGAATCCAAATTCAAACCCAGAAACTTATGTGTATTATTGTAACTAATATCAGTTGCAGAAGGACAATAATGTTAAACCTAGCCTATCCAACGGTTGTCTAGTAAAAACTACTGTTTTTGTCTTGCAGGGAGAAAAAGTTATTCCCCCATGTTTCTTGACACCCAGAGAGAAAGTCATCTGCATATAGAGAAAACTGAACATCATTTCCACAGGAATCAAAAAGGTCATTTATCATGATGGAAAAAAGAGACGAGGGCTCAAGACACTGCCTTGGGGGCCTCAAATTCAGGACCAAATATTTCTGATCATGCATTTCAAATCAGTACCTCAATTCTATGATTTTGGATGAAATATTTTATAAGGTAAAAGTAGTGCAGAGGGGCTTCACCCCCCAATTTTTATAAAAATCACAGGATATAGCTACTCTAGAAAAATAATGAAAAAAAAAAAAAAAAATTAAAATCACAGGACATACTCTAAAAAAATAATGAAGCACAAAAAAAAGGAAAATGATTTAAGTCTAAGAAAAAAAGTTACAGCCTCTCAAAGTTAAAAAATTTTCCCATAGGCTTTCTTATAAATTTTTTTTTAGGGCCATCCTAGTTAAGACATTAAGAATATAGAGACAGTAAGAAGCCACATGGGCCTGTCGAGACTGTCCCTGTCAACCCACTAACCAAACATGCTCATGCAAATCCACAAAGCACCCTAGGGCTAGTCAAATTACTGTAACTCAAAATCCACCAATTTGGCTTAGTCAAAAGCTAGGTTATGAAAAGTTCAGGTTATGATAAGATTTGTTAAGTATACATAGACTTTTCCTATGATAACCTGAAATGAGACATAACCTAGATGGATCAAAAATAAAGTCTATGGGAGTTTTAACAACTTTGAGAGGCTGTAACTTTTTTTCCTAAAGAGACTGCCACATTTTTTTTTTTTATTCATTATTATTTTTTTAGAGTATCTGTGATTTTTATAAAAATCGGGGGTGAAGCCCTTCTGCGCTACTAATACCTTTTATAAATATTGGAAAATTATTCTGGATGCCCAACCTATGTAGCTTCAAAAGAAGCCCATGTGTCCACACAGTATAATAGGCTCTTTGTAGAAAAAGATTTTACCAAGAATTGATCGGTTTAATGAAATAAATCCTCCTGCATGCTACATTCCAAGCAGACCATCTTCTCCAGAAATCAAAAGTCCAATTTCTTACTAAAACAAAACTATAGATGGTATGATAAAACCTTTGGTAATAGTAGCGCAGAGGGGCTTCACCCAAGATTTTTATAAAAATCACAGGATATCCTCTAAAAAATAATAATGAAGAAAAAAAAACAAACATAAGCGGTCTCTTTAGGAAAAAAGTTACAGCTTCTGATTGTTATTAAAACTCCCCATATGATTTTATATAGATAGAGCTTATATACAAAAAAAAAAACTTTGGTAATAGTAGCGCAGAGGGGCTTCACCCAAGATTTTTATAAAAATCACAGGATATCCTCTAAAAAAATAATAATGAAGAAAAAAAACAAACATGGCGGTCTCTTTAGGAAAAAAAAGTTACAGCCTCTTAAAGTTATTAAAACTCCCATATGATTTTATATAGATAGAGCTTATATACAAAAAAAAAAAAAAAAAAAAAAAAAAAAATCAGAATATATAATATATATATGGTAAAATTCCAGTATTTGATCTAAATATTTTCTGAAAAAAATTTCTAAGTTCAGAAAAGTTGAACAGAGTTAGCCAGCTGCTTTACTGCAAAGAATCTGAGAATTATACCCAGAAGCTTGCCACTAAACGAACTTTTCTTAAAAATAACAACTTAACTCTGAACTTAGGAAATTTCTATTGAGCTTTGAAAAATTTTCAGGAAAATATTTAGATCAAATACTGGATTTTACCGGATATATATATATATATATATATATATATATATATATATATATATATAAATAATATATATATATATATATATATATATATATATATATATATATATAAATATATATATATATGCTGATATATATATATATATATATATATATATATATATATATATATATATATATATATATATATATATATATATATATATATATATATATATATATATAACTATATATATATATATACTAAAAAAAAAATAATAATGAGGCATAAAAAAAACGATAAATATCTAGTATTTGATCTAAATATTTTCTGAAAAAATTTTCAAAGTTCAGAAAAGTTAAGTTTTTAAGAAAATTGTTTAGTACCAGCTTCTGGCATAATTCCAGAAGCTTGCCTTCTTAAAACCTTAACTTCTGAACAAATTTTGAACTTAGAAAATTTTTCAAAAATAATTTTAGAAAAAAATAGCGTCAGGCGGGGTGGCTCGGACCACCTTAGGCATAACTTGGTCTCCGACTCTCCTAATGCACTTTTGGAATTTTTTTTTTTTTTTTGTAAATCACGGCCCTATAGTCGGTCATAAGCACACAAAAAATAATAATGTAATTCTAATAATAAAAAGTTTTATTAAAAAGTTTGAATAAAGCTGAGTCAGCCTGACCGTGGAGGTGTGAAGGACCACCATTGAGGGTGACTCGGACCATCTATTTAAATTCGTTACATCCATTATAAATTCAATTTTATATTTTTAATTTTTACTTATAATAATTATTTATCATATTAAAAATTCGTAATAAGTAATAAAAAATGTAAATAATGATAAATAAAATAAGAATAAAAATAAGGTGGTCGGATTCACCCTCTCCGCTCAAAAATTTTTGACACTTTTTGGACTTTTATTAAATTTCATTATTTTTAAAATTTTCATAATATAAGTAACTTTTTATTATATTTAAATTAATTATCGTAATAAAAATGTCAATAATAATATGTAAAATACGTAAAACAATGGTGGTCAGTCACCCCTCCATCAATTTTACGGCAGGGTGAATCGGACAAGTTAGGCCCCGTTTTTGCCACTAATACTGTTTGGATCAAAATTTACTTTGCCAGTTAAAGCTAACATACTCGAGTGTATCCACTGAAAAATAATTAAAATCCATCCACAATTTTTCATTTTATAACGAAGTTAAAAAAACTCACATTTTCAAAAGTGAAATTCTATTGAAGGACATTTTGTACCTAATTTCTAACATTTTTAAAAATATAAAAAACTTTCTAGAATTAAAGATGATCTAAATAAAACTTGTAGTACTACCACGTGGCTATTAAATGAGGGAAAGAATTTTTTTTGTTATTATTATTTTTATTTTATTTACATTGGACGAATCACCTCCTAAAGGCAGGCCAGTCACCCATGACGCTACTAGATATTCACCAAAAACAATGATTTGTCTTTAGGAAAAAAGTTACAACCTCTCCAAAATTAAAGAATTTTTTTCCATAGGCTTTCTTATAAAAAAAAATTAGTGGGCCTTATTTTCTCGTTCTAGGGCCATCCTAGTTCAGGATTATGATAAAATTTGCTAAGTATACATAGATTTTCTCTGCATATTACTTTTCTGACTAGGACTCATTTTTGATCTTCGAGTCACTCGAGTCGCCGTGAAGTCGCTCAATGGTCAGAGGTAATATTTTAACACTCTAAAGTTGCTTCACATTTTGTTTTATTTTTTTTTGACAATAGTAGTGCAAAGGGGGTGTAACCCCAGATTTTTATGAAAGTCTCAGGATATATAAAAAAATAATAAGAGAATAATGAAAGAAAAACGTTGTTCTCCTTAGGAAAAAGTTACAACTCTCAAAGAAGTTATTCAAAACTCCACAGACTTTTGTACAGTCCATTAAAGTTTGTCTCATTTCGGCCCTCTAGTTCCGGTTATGATAAGTTTTGTTAGGTATACAGAAAATCTATGTAGAATTAACAAAATCTTATCATAACCCTAATTCACTATTATAAACAGCATATACGAGACCCACTAATTTTTAGAAGCCTATGGGAAAATTTTAAACTTTGAGAGGCTCTAACTTTTTCCTAAAGACTTAAATCATTTTTTTTAAGCTTCATTAATATTTTTTAGAGTATATCTATGATTTTAAAATATATATATATTTTTTTTATAAACCTGGATTTTTAACTTAAATCTGCAAGAAAATCTTGATAATTTCATATTCTTCCTTAATATTTTTTAGGAGTATATCCTGTGATTTTCATAAAATTGGGGTGACACCCCCTCTGCATTACTATTACCTTTTTTAATTAATTTATGTATTTAATATATTAAATATCTCTCTCAAAAATTACAATTAAAATAATACAAAAGCTGTGTAAGTCAATATAACCAAATTAATAAAACTAATCAAAACCCGGACTTAGAAGCCAGCAAAGTTGGCATAATATAGCCTACCTTACACAGCCTAAGTCAGGTTATGATATATTTATTAATTATTAGATTAACTGACATAGCTTTTATTATATATATATATATATATATATATATATATATATATATATATATATATATATATATATATATATATATATATATATATATATATATATATATATTATGTGAATAAATTGACAAAAATACTGACCAGTGAGCGGCCTGAGTTGAGTGACTCAAAGATCAAAAATGATTCCTGGTCAGAAAAGTAACCTTGCTGATTTTCTCTGTGTATACCTAACAAAACATATCATAACCTGAACTAGAGGGCCTGAAATGAGACCTAACCTGGATGGATTAAAAATGAAAAGTCTATGGGAGTTTTAACAACTTTGAGAGGCTGTAACTTATTTTCCTAAAGAGACTGCCACCTTTGTTTTTTTTTTTATTCTACATTATTATTTTTTTAGAATAATCCTGTGATTTTTATAAAAATCAGGGGTGAAGCCTCTTCTGCGCTACTATTACCAAACCTTTCTTTAAAACCCTATTGACAACTACCTTTTTTTTTTACTTTAAAATTTTTCGTGCTTTTCACCTGCTTGGACATCAACACACGAAGAGGTGAGAGAAGATCCAACTACAGTATGTAAAACGAATATATATCATAAGAACACTAATCACAATTTAATTAAACACTTGTATAAGCCACCAACATGAGCACTTAAATAAAGAACAAAAGTTTTAAGTTAATATCAAAAATATAGAATAAAATTCTGTATAAAATAGCAACCTTACAGAATTAAGGAATTTTCTTACGTTTGATGAGCATTTTTTTGCGATTTTGCACCAAATTTGACAAAACGAACGAAAACTTAAGCATTTTTTTTAGCACAGATGCAAAAACGAAAATGTGCTGGGCACTGTTGGACTGGAGTACTGGATGTCTGTCCGTTTTTTTTTTTTCTAAAAAATCATCGGAAGACCATGTTCCCA
>JABUQX010076116.1:0-7500 GCA_015478945.1 Trachelipus rathkii
GCAGGAAAAATCCCATGACTACCACGAGGAAACGTTTTAGGCAGTTCGGTGTCGCCAACTGGTCAAATCTGCCGTTGAAATTCTTTGATATTCCTTTGAAATGATATGCTTTGGCGGAGGATCCCCTCGGAGTGCGCAGAACATATAATTCAGGTGATTTTCTCTCGCATGGAAGCATATATTCCATTCTCTTCTCTTTAATTAACTAAATCTAACAAACCTTGGTTTAACTCTGCTTGTTCTCGTACTATTTGACACAGTGAATTATCCAGTGAAAAATTCAGGCATTATCGCCATCTTCAAAACAAGAAACTCCTACAATTTATATTTCATCCCATAGTCGTGATTAAAAAAAAATTCTCCTTCATCCGTTGAAAATGCAATAATCTTTCTGGTTCCAGCTCTTTGCTTTCTTGCTGGCATTTACTTTAACTTTGTTTTTTCTTCTTTTTCTCCTCTCGTATCTTTTGACACGACCATTATTTTACCATCTTCTAAGGCTGAACTCGTTTTTCAAACATTTGGATCTAATTCCTCCTTAGACGATTCCGGAGTTATTCTTCCTTTACTTCTTCCCTCCAACGCATTTATGACTAACATTGTAATTTCTTAAAAGGTCTTATTTCTGTTCTTTCTGAGTCTAACACTAAGATTGTGATGGATCCTAATGTTATTCCTTCTGTGGTTCTCAAAACTTGTGCTTCCCAGCTTGCACTCTATCTTTGTACACTATTTCGTCTCTCTTTCCACTTGGGCTTTTTACTCCCACTAGAGGTGTTCACCCATTCAGCCTATGCCGAAAAGGGATGAACCCTTTCAACCTTTTACTTATCGTCCTATTGCTTTAACTTCTGTTCTTTCTTAAGTTTTTGAATTTATCCTTATGAAGAAGATTTGGGAACATCTCAATTCTTTTAATCTTATCTCAGATAGTCAATTTGACTTTCGTAAGGAATACTGTACTGGGAAGCTTCGTTCTCTTTTCGGTGAATCTTGGCCAACTGTTTTTCGGCATTTAGATGAATCCTTTGCTGTGGCCGTAAACATATCGAAAGCCTTTGGTAGAGTCCGGCACAAAGCCATAATTTCTAGACTACCTTCTAAATGTATCAATCTTTATCTCTGTGGCCTTTTCTTTGATTTTATTTCTTGTCGTTGGTTCTGTCCTATTACCAACTCTTTTTTCTACTTTCATTAATGACCTTCTCTATGTTGCTTCATCACCTTTCAAGTCATGTATTTATGCATCCACCATTCATTACTTGTTTCATTTTGAAAGATCTTCCACCAAACAGCAAATAACTCATGCTAGGAGGGTGGCTTTGGAGTAACTAACCTCTAACCTTCCTCGAATTTCTAATTGGGGTGTAGAAAACATGGTTGCTTTCCACGACCCAAAAACTCAGTTTTTTCATCAATCCACTTGACACAATCTTCCCGACAACTATAATATCATTTTCGAAAACATTCAACTCAAACATTCGTCTGTCCTAAAAATTCTTTTTTTTTCTTGACCTCTCTCGAAAGTAGCTCATTTTTTCTCTTTCTAAGCCAGCTTCTAAGAGATTTGGTATTCTTAGGCTCCTTCAAAATTTCTTCACGACACTCAGGTTGTTTGTTCTTTATATGGGTGTCATTATCACCTGTTTGAAATACGCCTCACACATCTTTGGTGGTTTCACTACACAGCTCGCCTTGAGAAGGTGGAGTCAAGAGCCGTTCGTCTTATCAACTCTTCAGCTTTCATCAACTCTCTCCACTCTCTTTCTGTCTATCGAGCTGCTTCATTACTCCCCTCATACTATCCCTATTGCAATGGACACTTCCCTTCTGATCAATCTTCACTTCACTGTTTCATTCTTTCTCTGTCTAACTTTCGATCTCAGTTAACCATGCACATTCTCTCTTCTCTTCTTTCTCTCGGTCTTTCTACAATGGACGGGCTGCTCTTTCTTCTTGACTCTTTACATCGACGTACCTGCCTCCTATTGTTGGGATGGTGTTTGTGTTGTCGTTGCGATAGTTCCGAGCCAGAGTCCTTCTTAACCCTTCTTCTCTCTTAAACTTTTCCACCCAAGACTTAACCCGCTAATGCTCAAATCTTACATGCACTCCATGATAAAATTCCTGGAAGCAAATTCCTCCTTTCTGCTATGCCATGTATCGTTTGCATTTTGGCCTTTGATTTGGTCTTGAATTCCGATTTTCTCCAACTCCGGTGAAATTTGATGGGTATCCTTTGGCCTTGTGACCACTAGAGTATATATTATATATTATATATATAGTATTAGTATATATATTATATTATACTATATATAATATATATATATATATATATATAACTATATATATATAATTATATATATATATATATATTACTGTATATATATAATTCATATATATTTATTTATACTATATATATCATATATACTAGGGATGTGCCGGAACCAGAATTTTTTCGGTTCCGGTCGGATCTCGTGAAAAACTTGTACCTTCGTCAACATCTGGTAGCCTAAAAGAATGCTGCGCTCGTCTGCCCTGCTTCCATCGTTTATTCTGATAGGCTTTTTTTCGGAAGCGGGTAACGTGTTTGAAAATAAGAAATGGCATTTAACTCCACACGATATGGTTCAACTGGTATCCAACAAACCCTTCGAATTTCAGGTTCAAATTCAATTTTATCTTGACTGTAAAGATAGTTATAGGCTCCACTCCAGAGTAAAGGAATACCTACTTCGACTCCTCTTTCACTACTTCACTCTAACTGTCACTCCACTACTATTATCCTATACTACTATTACTAATATATAATCAATAATAATAATAATAGATAAATAATAATGACTCATAAATAATAATAATAATAATAATAATAATAATATTATATAATAATATAATAATAATACCTTTAGCAAATTTTATTTATCCATCCAGGTCTAGACTAAAAGAGTATTATCATCGGCCACCAGTTCGAGTTTGAAAGAATGAATTGTTTTATTATTTAAAGTTTTACGACAAATATAGAGTAGAGGTCATCTCTTATCTACTGATATGTGTTCCAACATGTATCACTGGCCAAGAAAATAGGAATCCCAATGACAAGATGGCAGTAATGAACAATGCAATTAACGACGGTAAAAATACGCCGTTTTGCATCAGGATAGACGTTCCGGTAAATACCGTCTAACAAGTTAGTTCGGCTGGGAACTGGAACTTTTAAAAATTAGAGGTTCCGGTACAGTCCCTAAGCGACCTTTTCTGTTTTACGCGTGGGTCAGTTTTGAATTTGTTTTTTTTTTTAATTATATTTCTAGTATATGATCCCTAATAATAATCAATTTAAGTGGTAAAGGACATTGATTCTTTAAAAATATATATGGACCTTATATATATATACCTATATATAGTTCTCATTATTATTATATTATTAGTATTTATATATTATATTGAGTAAAAATCATATAGTATATACTTTTAATTTTCAATGACATAGGTATGTCTATCGTATAATACTACTCATTATTATATATATATAATATTTGTTATATATATATCATATACATAATTATTTTATGTATATATAGTTTATATTAGTATAATATATATATATATCTCACGTCGTATATTCTCTATATATATTATATATATATTATCAATATAGTATCATAACTATTATCTATCAACTATATATAATTACCAATTTAACACTTTTCCTTTTGGTCAATATACAACATTAAATTAAGTTAACTGTTTAAATTAATTCTACTAAAAATATTCGTAACCTTTTTCTCGGTGACCTTCTTTTGACTCCCTCGAATGGTTGCCAAATTTTGTACTCAAATTTCTGTTCCAATCTGCTGTCCCTTCTAAAAGTTTTCTTAAATGTGTGTCAATGTCCTTCGTTCTTTTATTTTTAATATTCATAACAGAAAATCACAGCAAACTTAACGACAGTACAAAAAGAATAAAAAACTTTTAAGATTAATCAAAGTTTATTTTTGCCTAACTGAGGTGTGTGCGTTGGTGCTCTCTCCTGAATTTCCTTCTACTCTGAGGAGGACGTATATATCGCAGTCGATTTTGGTTCTCGGTCTCCCGTACAGCGAGGGCGTAATAAATATCGAGTTATCACACTATGGCGTTCCTCTCTATCCTCTCTTATAGACTTTCCAAAAGGTAAGCATTTTCAATGTTTGAGTTCCCCTCTCCTGTCAGAGGGATTAATTCATCCGAAATCGGCTGCTAGGGTAACAAAAATCGAGAACTCTTATATATCCAGGGCTGTCGGAGGCCGGAGGCAATTTTTTCCTACACAATAAAAAAGGGTTTTGGAGCCGGAGTTCCCCCAAGTCTTCTTTCCTTCATTTTTCAGTGGGCTGCTGCAGCCGGAGCTGTATGAATTTTGAATTGTAATCAGAGATCGGCATGCTACAGACGCATCGGTATTCTTCGAATGAGTTACAACAAAGACAGACCCCGGGACAAAGAAAATAAAAAAAAAGAGCCCCTCCCTCCGGATTCGTGCTTGCAGGGCAAAAACATTTCGCTCACACACGCCTGGTTCTACATAGAGCCAAAAACAATACGCTTTCATACCTGAGTTGACATTCTATTTCGGTAACATTTATAGCTACTGTCACAGCTCGTGAAAATTTTTGTAGTATCGTGTACGCTGTAACTATGGCCCGCAACTCCTTTCGTCCTTAGTACCGGCCAAATACATCCAACACATCTTCTCCCTACACTCAATTACAATATACTACTCAATACAGTTAGAGCAGCGTCATGTTGTCACACCTTCGTTTCTCTCCCTGTGGTGGTTCCCTCCTCGGTTAGCCTCCCCCAGTTCTCTTTTCATCTACAACTCCCTTCATCAAAGGTTCGTGACTCACCCTGCGGTCGACGTCCTCCGCGCCCTGAAAGTTCAAGCATCGCATAAAGATTAGTACGCAGTTCCTCAGGCCACTTCTCCAGTAACTTAACCACTCATATATCATCTAGTATATATATTACATACTATATCTCTCATTATTACTATTAGTATATATTATACTATATATATATATATACTTCTTATTACTATCATATTATTATTATTATTACTATAAGCTTATATTTATATATTTATCTCTATATATATATATATAATTATCTATTCCTTATCATAAAGGTATGCGTCTATTCGAGGCAATTAAGTACTTATAATTTTTATTTAATCAAGTTAATTCAATTTTTTTTTAATAACAACTGTGGTAAGGCATTTGAATTAAATAAATATTTTATTTTTTGACCCACCGCGACCCCCCGTATATCCCGCTCGCGGCCCCCTTTTGGGTCGCGACCCCCGGTTGAGAAACGCCTGATTAAGGAGTATCCAAGCTTGGACGCGCCATAATCTATCATAAGTTGCGACTTCCTGCGCATTGATAAAAATTTGGACTAATATTTTCACAAATGTTATATGGATTGACGAAATTTATTAAATATTTTCATGATTAAAAACTAATTCATTATCAACAAACATTAAATTAAGTCAGCAATTAATTTAATTGCAAATTACATTTTGCGTAAGAAAATCTGGATAAACGGAGAGCGAACTTAAAATGTTTTGTTCACGTCAACGTGTTCATAATTACTGAATCAAAAATAAAAGGGGAAAATTTCCAAAACTTTTATATCTTACTGCCTTAGATTGAAAAATGGGACCTCTCGTGGAACGTTTGCTCTTAATAACTTTTGGAGCTCTGTAGATAAATTATTCTCTCTCTCTCTCTCTCTTCTCTTTCTATTATATATATATATATATATATATATATATATTATATATATATATATATAATATATATATATATATATATATATTATTTATAATATATATTATATATATATTATAATAATATATATATATATATATTATTATATAGGTAAATAATAAATAATAATGCTAATATAATAATCTGTAAAGAAGACAAATCTTTTCCAATGACATTAGAAGAAAGAAAACCTAACGAAGCAAGTCAGTCATATGTGAGGTGGAAAATCATTAGTAAAACGTAGTAAATATATTTCTGTTTTTTGTTCTTTTATGCTATCAAGGCGGTAAGAAAATTTATGTTTTTGGAAATTTTTTCGCTTGAGATTTATGAATGATATAATCGATGGAATCAGTAGTAAGAAGAGAAGCCAAACTGATTCAAGTGATTCGGCGCAAAGTGACTGCAAATTTTTGTGTCTTCGTCGATTCAGATTATGTCTGTTCATGAATATTGGCGGGATTGGTGGGAGCAATTAAAAGCCACTAGCTTGAAACGTTATTAAAATATAATCAAGAAGAATTATTTGATTTTGTTTATATATATATACTATCATATATATATATTAATATATTTATATATATCTATTATATATATATTATATTATATAATATATATAGTAATATATATTATATATTAATATATAATTATATATATATATATTATATATAAAAATTACTTTACGGCTTACATTGGAAAAGGTAATTATAAATGTAGTTAGTGTATATAAACGAAAGTTTAAATAAAAATAACCATTTTTAGGAGTGAAGACAGAAGTTTCAAAAGTAATTAATTTTTTTTGTCTATTCTTTAACGAGCTGCTTTATTGAGCGTCTATTGAAACATATTGGAAAGAACGTTAGCGGTTACCAGAAGTGTAAGACTAATTTTAGCACATTTTGCTGAATTTCCTCCTAAGTTTCCTGCTATGAGAAAAGAAAAATTTTTGCCACCCGTTTTTTTGACTAATTTCTGTTAAGTTTAATATAATTATAAAAAATAATTTCAAATGTAGAAATTTACATAAATGCCCCTTTTTGATACACTCGTAATCTAACCTAACCTCATTTCGCCCCTAGAACATCTATTTATGTATAATAGAGGCTATCTTATCCGACCTCCCGTTCAGTGTGACCGTTAAGTAACTTTGTCCATATATATATATATATATATATATATATATATATATTTTAAATATCTTGTATATATATAAATATTTTCTATATATTATATAGTATATATTATATATATATATATATAATATTTTTCTTGGTAATTATTATTATTATTATTATTATTTTTATTATTATCACGCGAGATATCTTCAACATTATTATTATTATTATTATTATTATTATTATTTATTATTATTATTATTATTATTATTATTTATTATTATATTATGTATTATTTTATTATTTACAAGACTTCTCAATCTGAGTGGTTGCGTATATATATATTGAAAGATTATGTATATTAATATATATATATATATAATATATATATATTTAATATATATATATATATATATATATATATATATTATAGTATGTATTATATATTATATATTATATATAATAGTATTATATATATATATATACATATATATAATATATATATATATATATTATATTATATATATTATATTATATATTATATTATTAATACTATATATATATATATATAT
>JABUQX010076116.1:12500-17500 GCA_015478945.1 Trachelipus rathkii
CCGAATTCAGTTCTTTAAGACTCTCCCAACCAACATTTGACCAACTATGGCTTCGCAGACAGCACTTATCCTTGAACAACTTGGTGAACTAGCAAATGATCTAGTTGTTTTGGTGTCGTCCGCTCCTGTCATGGCAGTGTCAACAGCAACGACTACACAAGCAACAACAACAACAACAACAACAACAACAACAACAACAACAACAACAACAACAACAACAACAACAACAACAACAACACCAACAACAACAACAACAACAACACAACAACAACAACAACAACAACAAACAACAACAACAACAAACAACAACAAACAACAACAACAACAACAACGGTAACAGGAATACCTGCAAGGGACTTCGTCCATATAGTTAAAACTAAAGACCATCAACTGGCAAGAACATACAAACCTTGGTGCAAGTGGTCAGACAAATCTAATGTTCAAGTTCAACCATAGTCTCGCACCTCTTCTAGATCATCTTCTCCTGTACAAACGGGAAAGCTAGAAGAAGGTAGCGTCATACATCAGTTAAGCGAACTTTTCTATCAATGCAGAAATTTGTACGAAGATACTTTCTTGTCCTTGGACATCGTGCTCTAGTTTCATGGCATACCTTCCTCGTGATAACCACACTGTCCCTATTTTCAATTAATGTCAATTGTTCCGAAACCAAATAGCTCCGCCTGGATGTGTCATGGTGAAATAGGCTACATACATATAAATTAAATATCAAAAGCTTTTTCAAGAATTTATTTTGGACTTCATGTAGCTGATATTGCAATGCAAATTCTTGGGTATGGATTTATTTTACATTGGGGAAAAAAAACGTACAAAGACACAAATACGTCTCTTCTGGCACCTCTTCAAGTCTCTTCTGAGGAAGTTCAAGTTCCTTCATTACAAATTAACGCCAACATTGAAGACTCCAATATCTCATCTTTGCTTCATAGTCCACTGCTAATTATCATGACTTGACAATTGATCAATTTAATGGTAAAATACTGTTCTTCACTATTAGGAGTTTGTGATTCTCCTCAATGTTTGCAAAGTGCTCGGCCATCTTCTGAGCATAAAACTTAAAAGGCAAGCAAATGCAGAATCCTCATTTTTTTGAAGATGGAGTATAAGACCTTCAAGCGTTCTTGGGCCAAATCCGCTCCATCTGGTGCGAAAGAAAACCCCAGGAACTTAGAGGCCTTGTGGTGATTATAGATCTTTGAATGTTATTACTAAAAAGGATGGGTATCCCCTTCCTAATTATTCAAGTCTCGTCACAACTACAAGGATCAACAATCGTTCAGCAATAGACCTTCATATTACGATAACACAGGAGATCACTTTGAAAGGACTGCACTTATAACAAGCTACTTTTTTCCGTATGCCATTTGGTTTGAAAAACGCAGGACCTACTTTTCAAAGAATAATGGACTCCATCTTTAGACACCTTCAGTTTGTCTACATATATCTAGATGACTTGGTAATTTTTTCATTAACTCCAGAACAACATGAAAACATCTCAGAACAGTTTTCAAGCTTCTTCAAGAAAATTCTTTAAAAATCTCCTTAGGAAAATGTGAACTCTGCAAGTCATCTCTCAACTATTTGGGATATCATATTTCTTCAGATGGAATTTCTTCTCCTTCAGAAAAGACGTCCGAAATTTCCAACTGTCCTCTTCCTCGTGATTCAGCACCCCTTCGAAGATTCTTGGAAATGATTGGATACTACCGCCATTTCATCCCTTGTTTTGCAAAACTCGTCTTTCCTTTATCAGAGAAAGCAAAACACCATCTAAAAGATAAGTATCTTACATGGACCACAGGAGAAGAAGAATCCTTTATTTGAAATCAAGAATCAACTCCAAAATGCCACAACTATTCCATTTTCTTTGCCGAATGTTCCCCATCTTCAATTGTGACAGATAGTAGTTAGACTTCTATAGGATCAGCCCTTCATCAGATGGTTGATGGACATCAGCACCTATAGATTTATACAGCAAAAAGCTATCAGAACATCAACGAAAATACTCAGCTTTCGACCGTGAACATCTAGCCACCTACTATTCTGTTCTTCATTTCAAGCATATGTTGGAAGGAAGAAATATCATCTTGTGCACTGATAACAAACCTCTCGTTTCAACTTTCTACAGTAGGAATCAAGCAAAAGTGATCGGTAACAGCGTTATCGTTCTGTTTTAATAGAATATGTCTCTTCAATGAACTACCTGAGAGGTTCAAATAACTTTGTGTCAGATGCTTTTTCCCGGATATCCTCGGCAACAGTAGGTGCCTTCGATTTATATGCTATTGCTCGTCTTCAATCAACGGATGAAGAAACTAATACTTTTCATCGTCACTTTTATTCTTACCCTCTATAAGATAATCTTCAAATATGGTGTAATACCTCCTCAACTTTTCCGCGACCACTTTTGCCAAAACCATATCGTGAACAGATCTTCAACAATTTTCATCAGATATCTAATCTTGGAGTAAGGCTTCACTGCGTCTTATAAGGACTATTTGTTTCTGACATAACAATGATCGTGACATCACAATTTTGGTTCGTTCCTGTCAACTGTGCGACTGTGCCAACTATCAAAATTTTAACGTCGTAATAAACCACCTATTTCTCCCATGGAAATCCAGTCTGAGAGATTTTAAATAGTACATTTTGATATCGTGGGACCATTGTCTCCATCTTCTTTTACTGATTCTTCAGCTCCACTTTTCAGCTATCTTCTCACCTGTAGCAACAAGAACACTATTTGGACAGAAGCAATTCATGTAATGAATACGACTTCAAAATCTGTCGAAATTTGCCTTCATTAAAGGGATATAAAAATTTGGAATTCCTCTCTATGTAATCTCAGATAGAGGACAAAAAATTGAAAGAGAATTTTT
This sequence comes from Trachelipus rathkii, assembly GCA_015478945.1. Lineage (NCBI taxonomy): Eukaryota > Metazoa > Arthropoda > Malacostraca > Isopoda > Trachelipodidae > Trachelipus > Trachelipus rathkii. The sequence goes on from JABUQX010076116.1 coordinate 15,401, forward strand.
CACCGAGCTATCAAAATTGATTGGATTTCATAGACTCCGTACCAGCGCTTACCACCATTCAGCAAATGGTCAAATCGAAAGATTTCATCGATCTCTGAAGAGTGCTATTATGACGCGGAAACAAAGCTGTTTACTCTTTCTTCCAGTCATCATGATAAGTCTTCGTTACATTCTTGATGACTCCGGATTCTTTCCTTTTCAAGAAGTAAACGGGAAAACACTTCTTTGACCTTTGGAACTTCTTCAAGCACCTAAAAACCGAGATTCTTACAACGACTTTATGAGAAAATTTATGGCTCGCTTGAAACAATTGGATCTTCGACAGCTACAACCTCTTCATTCCTCCAGTGCTTCTTCATACATTCCTGCCGAACTTCAAACCTGTTCCCATGTCTTTCTTCGAGTCGATCGCATTTGGAAGAGTCTGGAAGCAACTCATTCGCCTTCACAGATGGTTCCTTAAACGAATGATGATTCGCCTTCGCAGATGGTTCCTCAATTGGATGAAGATTCACCTTCGCAAATAGTTCCTCAATCGGACAATGATTCGCCTTCACAGACGGTCAATTCAACTATTGAACAGCAGGAACATACTATAGTGTCTAGACGCAACCCAGTGAATATGGTGTTTTAAAGTGGTCAGGTAGTATATTCAGTGTTTAAAATTTAACATAGCGATTAAAGTGCTCCTCTTTTAGGGAGCGAAGTGTATATAGTGATAGCTAAATGTTTACAATTTACCAAAATATATATTAGTTAAACCTATTTTATTTATAGAAAACCAAATAAAGAAAATGAATTGTATGAAAAAGGATTTTATCAATTTTATTTTCCAGAAAATAGAATATATTTATTTTTAACTTCTATTATCTAGTTTTTGTTGTGGTAATGTGTTAATATATGGTGCTTCTGTGATATAATAATTGTTTATAATGTTTATTTTATAAAAATTGTTGTTTTAATTGTATGTTGCTTTGTTTATTGAATATCTTGTAGAATACATTTTATGGCGCGCTGAGGTAGAGCGCATTTTAAAAATAAAAATTGATGTTTCATGTGTGAAAAAAATTTAACTAGGTTGCAAGTCAGCGAGAAAAATTAATATGTATTAGAAATTAATGTACTTAAAAGGAAGGCATCGACCTTGTTAAATATATTGTGAATGTAAATTCCAAAAACAATATAGCTATTTCAATCAATATAGCTATTTTAATCCCAACAATATAAATATAAGCTTTAAAAAGGATTATAACGACACATGTTGCTGGTTCACCTAGTCTCGGCCTAGAAAAGTGTAATACATTAAGTTTCCTGGTGATGAAGAAGGTAACTCCAAACAGTAAGGCTACTAAACTATCTGTTCTATTTAGGTTTCTTAACGTAAAAGGAGTTATTAAAAGAAACTTCAAAAGAACCTCAAACGAAATCCGTGTAGTGGAGGAACATGAAGAAGAGATAATTGCAATTCCTCTACTATATATATATATATTATAATAATATATATATATATATATTATATATATATATTATAATATATATATATATATATATAATATATATAATATATATATTAATATTATATAATTAACCAGACAAAATAAGAGTTCTTCAGTATCTAATAGGATCATTTTATTTAGCTTAATTTCGAAGATACTCTATAAAATTAAACCAATAAGTTATATATAAAAAAACAGAAAATAAGAAAAATTTATTAGTTTTATTGTTTTAGCCTATGAAAACCTATTTCTGCTAATATGAATGTGCTGCACGGATATAGCTTCAAAATTACTTTAGATTTCTCAGTCTCTGAAAATTTTCATATTGAAACTATGTCATTTTCATTTTTTAATTATCAATTGAGAACGGGTTATTCAATTTAAATATTTTGGAATCTGATATAATTTCCTCTTCCACTAAGTATATATTATAATATAATATATATATATATATTATAATATATATATATATATAATATATACATATATATATTATATATATATTATATATATTATATATATATATATATATATATATATAGTATAATATATATATTTATATTATAATAGTATATATATATATATATATATATATATATATAAT
>JABUQX010076116.1:25000-30000 GCA_015478945.1 Trachelipus rathkii
TTTACTAAAAAATTTATTTATTTTTTGCTTATTCTGTTTAAAATATTTTGTTTTAACTAAAATTTCTTTCTTTTCATGTTTATAACTTAAAAAATTTTGCATTTTTACATACCTTAAAGCAGTAAATCAGTAATCAGTAAATCAAACTGATAATACCAGCCGCCCTACCTCGCCTTACCATGATTCTATTGATCTATTGAATCTATTGATCTACTTTTATTTGATCTGTTGTTGATTCATGTCATATGTTTGTATAAAATACACAAAAAACTTTTATTTATTTTTGTTTTGTTTCTTTAAACATTTTGTTTTTACTAAAAAAATTTATTCTTTTCATGTTTATAACTTAAAAAAATTTGCATTTTTACATACCCTAAAGCAGTAAAGGATTAAATCATTAGTCAAACCATCCACCCTACCCTTTCCTATCCTCCATTGATCTATTGATCTATTTGATCTATTGGATCTAATTGATTCTATGATTTCAAGTCATATTTTGTATAACATAACAAAAAACTTTTATTTATTTTGTTTTGTTTCTTTAAACCATTTTGTTTTTACTATTAAAATGGATATTCTTTTCATGTTTAAACTACCAAAAAATTTGCATATTTTACATACCAAGCAGTTAAATCAGTAAACAGTTAATCAAACTGCCTTCCAGCCACCTTTTTCCTACCCTTCCATGATCTATTGATCTATGATCTATTGATTCAAGTCATATTTTGTATAATATAACACAAAAACTTTTATTTATTTTTGGTTTTGTTTTCTTAACATTTTGTTATTTTACTAAAAATTTATTCTTTTTATGTTATAACTAAAAAAAAAATTTGGCATTTTTACACCTTAAAGCAGAAATCAGATAAATTCAGTTAATCAAAAACCTTTCAGCACCCTTCCTTACCCTTCTATGATCTTATCTGATCTATTTTGATTCCAAGTCATATTTATGTATAACATAACAAAAACTTTTATTTATTTTTTGTTTTGTTTCTTTAAACATTTTGTTTTTACTAAAAAAAATATTTATTTTTGCTTATTCTGTTTAAAATATTTTGTTTTAACTAAAATTTCTTTCTTTTTTATGTTAATGAACTTTTAAAAAAATTTACAGTTTTAACATACCTAAAGCAGTTAAATCAGTAAACAGTAAATCAAACTGTATCCAGCCACCCTCCTACCCTTCCATGATCTATTGATCTATTGATCTATTGATCTATTGATTCAAGTCATATTTTGTATAACATAACACAAAAAGTTTATTTATTTTTGTTTTGTTTCTTTAAACATTTTGTTTTTACTAAAAAATTTATTCTTTTTATGTTATATAACTTAAAAAAAATTTGCATGTTTACATACCTTAAAGCAGTACATCAGTAAAATCAGTAAATCAAACGCCCCCTACCCCCTACGCTTCCATGACTATTGATCTATTGATTCTATTATCTATTGATTCAAGTTCATATTTTTGATAACATAACACAAAAACTTTTATTTATTTTGTTTTGTTCTTTTTAAACTTTCGTTTTTACTAAAAAACAATATATTTTATTTTTGCTTGTATTTCTGTTTAAAAATATTTTGTTTTAACTAAAATTTTTCTTTTTTTTTATAATTAAAATTTTTTACATTTTTACATACCTAAGCAGTAATCAGTAAATCAGTAAATCAAAACTGCCCAATAACCTCCTACCCTTCCATGATCTATGCATCTTATTGCTTAAAGTCATTTATTTTGTTATAACTAATAACACACTAATTTGATTTATTTTTGTTTTGTTTCTTTAAACTTTTCGTTTTTACTAAAAAATTTATTTATTTTTGCTTATTCTGTTTAAAATATTTTGTTTTAACTAAAAATTTTTATTCTTATTATGTTTATAACTTAAAAAAATTGCATTTTACTTACTGATATTAAAGCAGTAAATCAGTAATCAGTTAAAGCAAACTGTATTCAGCCACCCCTCCTACCCATCCGTGATCTATTGATCTATTGATTCAAGTCATATTTTGTATAACATAACACAAAAACTTTTATTTATTTTGTTTTGTTTCTTTAAACATTTTGTTTTTACTAAAAAATTTTTTTGTTATTAACGTAAAAATTTTGCATTATTACATACCCTAAAACGTAAATCAGTAAATCAGTAAAATCAAACACGCCATGACCTTCTGATCTATTGATCTATTGATCTATTGATCTATTGATCTATGATTCAAGTCATATTTGTATAACATAACACAAAAACTTTTATTTATTTTGTTTTGTTTCCTTAAACATTTTGTTTTTACTAAAAAAATTTATTCTTTTTATGTTTATAACTTAAAAAATTTGCATTTTTACATACCTTAAATCAGTAAATCAGTAAATCAGTAAATCAGTAAATCAGTAAATCAGTAAATCAGTTAATCAAACCACCTACTCTATCCTCCTACCCTTCTATGATCTATTGATCTATTGATCTATTGATCTATTGATTCAAGTCATATTTTTTATAACATAACATAAAATAAATTCTTTGCTGTAGTTGTTGTTGTTGAAATGTTGCGTTTGTTGTTGCATTTGTTGTTGTTGTAGATGTTGTTGTTGCATTTGTTGCAGTTGTTGATGTTGTTGTTGTTGAAATGTTACGTTTGTTGTTGTTGTTGTTGTTGTTGTTGTTGTTGTTGTTGTTGTTGTTGTTGTTGTTGTTGTTGTTGTTGTTGTTGTTGTTGTTGTTGTTGTTGTTGTTGTTGTTGTTGTTGTTGTTGTTGTTGTTGTTGTTGTTGTTAAATATATCATACGTTCAAGTTAAATGAAAATATACAACACTTTTTCAAACATATCTCTAAAATATTAATGTTAATTTTGCATTAACATTGTAATATTGAAAACTAAACAAAAAATACATATCATCCTAACCTAACTGACATACAGCATTCGTTAACAAGGTAACTAAAATTAAAAGTTTCAACTTACCAGCAGAAGACGGCATAGCAATCTCAATCTTTACTATACACACAACCGCTCAAATTATTATTATTATTATTATTATTATTATTATTATTATTATTATTATTATTATTATTATTATTATTATTATTATTATTATTATTATTATTATTATTATTATTATTATTTTTTTTATTATTATTATTATTTTTAGTTATTATTATTATTTTTATTTTATTATTATTATTATTATTTTATTATTATTATATTAATATTATTATTATATTATTATTATTATTATTATTTATATTATTTTTTTTTTATTATTATTATTATTATTATTATTATTATCATACATTATTCTTCTTACATTATTTATATCATTATTATCATTATTATTATTATTATATTATTATTATTATTATTATTATTATATCAACTATATATGTTTATGAACATAACAAAACCTAACACGCCATATACACCCACGCACACACAAACACACACACACACACACAAAACAAATTGTTTAAAGAAACAAAACAAAATTAAATAAAAGTTGTTTTTGTGTTATGTTATACAAAAAATGACTTGAATCAATGAGGATAAATAGATCAATAGATCAATGATCAAAAGATCAATTAGCTCAATAGATCATGCCAGGCTAGGGATGGACGGTTTGAGTTACTGATTTACCTGCATTTACTGTTTATAGGTATGTAAAAATTCGCAAATTTTTGTTACCGTTATAAACATAAAAAAAAATTTTTTTTTGTAGTTAAAAACAAAATGTTTAAAAGAAAACAAAACAAAAATAAATAAAGGTTTTTGTGTTATATTATACAAAAATATGACTTGAATCAATAGATCAATAGATCAATAGATCAATAGATCACGAAAGGATAGGAGGGTGGGCTGGAATAACAGTTTGCTTTACTGATTTACTGATTTTACTGCTTAGGTAATGTAAAAATGGCAAATTTTTTTAAGTTGTAGTAAACATAAAAAGAAAGAAATTTTAGTTAAAACAAAATAATTTTTTAAACAGATAAGCAAAAATAAATAAAATTTTTTTAAAAAACGAAAAGTTTAAAGAACAAACAAAAATAAATAAAAGTTTTTTGTGTTATGTTATACAAAAATATGACTTGAATCAAAGATCAATAGATCATGGAAGGGGTGAGGAGGGCTGTGATACAGTTTGATTACTTGATTTACTGATTTACTGCTTTAAGGTATGTAAAAATGTAAATTTTTTTAAGTTATAAACATAAAAAGAATAAATTTTTTAGTAAAAACAAATAAAATGTAAAAAGAAATAAAAAAAAATAAATAACTTTTTGTGTTTATTGTTTAACCAAAATATGACTTGAATCATAGATCAATAGATCATAGATCAATAGATCATGGAAGGGTAGGAGGGTGGCTGGATATAGTTTGAATTAACTGTTTTACTGATTTACTGCTTTAAGGTATGTAAAAATGCAAATTTTTTTAAGTTATAAACATAAAAAGAATAAATTTTTAGTTAAAACCAAAATGTTTTAACAGAATAAGCAAAAATAAATAAATTTTTTTAGTAAAAACAAAATGTTTAAAGAAACAAAAACAAAAATAAAATAAAAGTTTTGTTATGTTATACAAATAGATCAAAAAATCAATAGATCAATAGATGACAATAGATCAATAGATCATAGAAGGTAGGAGGTGGCTGGGGAAGGCAGTTTGATTTACTGATTACTGATTTACTGCTTTAAGTATTTTAAAAATTGAAAAGTTTTTTAAGTTATAAACATAAAAAGAATAAATTTTTTAGTAAAAACAGAATGTTTAAAGAAACAAAACAAAAATAAATAAAAGTTTTTGTGTTATATTATACAAAAATAAGGACTTGAATCAATACTAGATAATGAATCAATAGCTCAAGTAGATCAATGATTCATGGAAGGGTAGGAAGGTGGCTGGAAAGACAGTTTGATTAACTGATTTAACTGGATTTATGCTTTAGGGTATGGTAAAATTGCAAATTTTTAAGTATAAACATGAAAAAGAATAATATTTATTA
>JABUQX010076116.1:35000-45000 GCA_015478945.1 Trachelipus rathkii
TTTGTAATGTCATTTTCCAAAGAATAACGAGTGCATTTATTATTGAGACGTATTGTACAAACAAATCGTCAAAACCTTATGATAGAGATGTTTGAATTAAAGTTTTCTCAATCTGCAGTTCCAAATATTTTATTATAAAAATAATGATGCAACATCAGTAAAATCGAGCTTCAATTTGCAGGTTTGGGTTGCCTTTTCCTTTCGATCCTGTTCTGATCATGTGTAATAATATTTTTTAATATATATATATATATATATATATATATATATATATATATATATATATATATATATATATATATATATATATATATATATATATATATATATATATATATAAACAAGGGCGTACGCAAAATTTTCCTTTAGGGGCCCAAATAGATTGAAAATAAGTCATTTTTTCCAAACACTGTCAGCCAAGGGTTGACGGCATATATTGACATAATATTTACAAATTACATTTACCTCTTAAAATATATATGTTAATATTGAAATTATGATTATATTTCAAAACAAAAGTTACGAAATTACAAAGAAAATTACAGAATCTAGTCTTACATTTATCTTACGATTTATGTACTTGAAGTAGTTGGTACTACGACAACATTAGACGTCGTGGATTTGCAGAAAATTTTTCGACAACTGCCAATTCAATTTCAGCTTTCTTCTCCAAAACTAATTTTCTGTGAACACTCAAGAGACAAAGTTCATTCAACCTGGATTCGGTCATCGTCGACCTTGTCCATGTTTTAACTCTTCTCAAAGTGCTGAATGTTCTTTCAATTGTGCTTGTCGAACATGGTTGAGCTATTGATATAAGTAAGGCATTTTTAATTATTGGGAAAATGCCGTTGCTTCCTTGATCACTTCAACTATTTCCAAATTTTTAGTTCCTCACGGTCGAGCTTCTTCTCCCTCCAATTCACATACCAGAGTTCAGCCTCACATTGAAGTCCTCTCAGTTCATAAAAGTCTTCAAATACTTTGATTTTCTCTTCAAATTCCTTATACGCAAGGGCAAGCATCAGCGACGGATGAAGTAATAAAAGAGAAAAAGCTGGTGAATTCTCTTCCGAGAATCTGCTCTCCAAGGAAACTGTGAAAGAATCCAGGTATGGTATTAGAATAGTCCTCATCCAATATTCTTCATCGGTGGTAGCAGGAGGATTCGAGCGATGTTTCTGGCGATCCACCACTCTTGGTGGCTGAAGATCAACCATAAGATTTTCAGCTATCTGCTTTATCCTTGTATAAATTTCTTTTATCGTATCGTTGCTGTTTGAGCGGTGATCTTTCACAAGTGAAAGAATTTTCTTCACATGGTTCGACTGTGGATTATTCACGACTGGTTCCAATATGGATGGGGTTATGAAAGAATTAGAGGTAGGGGTGGCAGGAAATAGAGTTAGAATGATGGAGAAGAGAGTGTAGGGTGCCCTGTTTATTTTATGGTGATGATTTGGTTTTGTGTGGCGAATCTGAAAGAGAGTTTGAGAGGATTGCTAGAGAGATTTGGCAGGTGTAAAAGGAGGGGTTTGGAAAAGTAAACGTAGATAAGAGTAAGGTTATAGTTGAGTGAGACCTCAGTGTAAAGTTATGTTAGATTGTGAGCAGCTGAACAAGTCTGAGTTTAAATATTTAGGGTATGTTGGATGAGAAGGGAACACATGTGAGTGTAGTAGGAAAGCTAGAATGGCAGGTGATGGCTACAGCAATTGAATCGTTGGTGAATGTAAAGGGACTAAATCTTTAGAGTCTTACATGAGAGTATGTTGTTACCTGTGTTATTGTATAGTAGTGAGACTATGGTCTGGAATAAGAAGTATAGATCTAAAGTTCAATGTGTTCAGATGGACAATCTTAGGGGGTGTGAGAAGAATTGATAAAATGAGGAATGAACGTATTAGAGAGTTGTGTGGTGTGAAGAAAGGGGTAAATGAGAGAATAAATGAAAGTATGTTGAGATAGTTTGGTCATGTGGAAAGGATGAATGATAGTCGGTTGGTTAAGCGGATGTATAGTGGCGAGTGTGTTGGGAACCGACCAGCTGGGAGACCGAAGAAAAAGTAGATTGAGTCGGTGAACGAATGTCTGAAGGAGAGAAATGTAAGTTTGGCAGAGGCGAGAATAAGGGTGCATAATAGGAGTGAATGGCGGGGTTTTGTATGGGGCATGGTTGTGGCCCACCTGGGCCAAGGGATGAACCCCTTACATTGACGATTTACCATAGTGAGGGTCCGTCGCGGTCCTATGAAGCTCTAGGGTGGATTTTCTGTCTGTGACGAGTTCGCACTAATTAATGGTACAGAAAGGCTAAGGCTGGGCTTTCCTTTCGACTTTTGTCATATTCTTCTAGAGTCATATTATTCTAGAGTTCAGCCTCACATTGAAGTCCTTTTAGCTCATAAAAGTCTTCAAATACTTTGATTTTATCTTCAAATTCCTTATACGCAAGGGCAAGCATCAGCGACGGATGAAGTAATAAAAGAGAAAAAGCTGGTGAATTCTCTTCCGAGAATCTGCTCTCCAAGGAAACTGTGAAAGAATCCAGGTATGGTATTAGAATAGTCCTCATCCAATATTCTTCATCGGTGGTAGCAGGAGGATTCGAGCGATGTTTCTGGCGATCCACCACTCTTGGTGGCTGAAGATCAACCATAAGATTTTCAGCTATCTGCTTTATCCTTGTATAAATTTCTTTTATCGTATCGTTGCTGTTTGAGCGGTGATCTTTCACAAGTGAAAGAATTTTCTTCACATGGTTCGAGCATTGAAGAAGGTCTAAACTCTTCGACTGTAGATTATTCACGACTGGTTCCAACAAAGCCAAATATTTGGCTATAATGCAGGTTGAAATAAGAAAACAGGTTTTGTTGCAGCACAATACAGCTGAAATGCATTTTTTTCTTGTAGCAACATTACCTACTTTTGCCAAGTTTTCCAGACCCTGCACTATATCCACAAAATGTGTCATGAATATTGAAATACTGCGGTATTTTTCTGACCATCGCGTCTCGCAAAACGCTGGAATACTGCGTATGTATTTTCTTCTCAAAACGGATTCACGAAAGAAATTGATAATGTCTTTAATAGTGGATACAGTATTGCGGATTTCAAATACAGAGTTCAGATCGTTTACTACAAGATTCAGTCGATGACAAGCTTTTTTGTATTTTTCTCGCATTATTCTCTGTACTCCTCCTTCTTCCTGCCATAGGTGAGAGCAGCCATCGTAAACTTTTCCATCCACTGTAGCAGAGGTGTCAAACTCATTTACCGTGGAGTGCCACACTGACTACAAAACAGTCCTCGTGGGGTTGGAAATAAATAAATATAAATATATATATATATCTATATATATATATATATATATATATATATATATATATATATATATATATATATATATATATATATATATATATATATATATATATATATATATAATTGATTAATAATTTGATAAAATTCAAAATAAATTATCTTGAAAATTTTTAAATTGTCATGGGCTGGGCCGCATGGGAAAGCTTGATGGGCCGCATGCGGCCCATGGGCCGCGTGTTTGTTTGGATCTAGGCCATTCTTGTCAAGAAAACAATCAATAGCACTTGCTATGGTTTTTGCATCCATGGCTTCTAATAATGCAAATCCAATGAATTCTTCACGAACGCACATTTCCGTCTCATCAAAAAATCTGATTCCTCGCAGTTAGGGGGACGAGGCCCTGCCCCTGTGTACTTATATAGTATACATATAGCATATATATATACATATATATATATATATATATATATATATATATATATATATATATATATATATATATATATATATATATATATATATATATATATTTAAATGTGTGTTTGATGCAAGGAAATTACACTCATTATAACATTTTTTTCTTGTATCGGTGCTTCCCTTCGCATCATCATCTGCAGCGAAGCCTCTCTCTCTCTCTCTCTCTCTCTCTCTCTCTCTCTCTCTCTCTCCCATTTTTAACTTCAGTTTAAATAACCTCAGGAAGCTTGAAGATCCTCTTGAGACCTCCTTCAAAAATTTCGAGGGTAATGTAAGAACTTTCTGAAAATATAGCAACATCTTTATTGACTTGGAATGAAGTGCGAGTTATAAGCTACGAGCTTTCATTATTAATGTATGTAAGAGTATCTTTTGAGATTTTCTTAATTTAATAAATCATATATATATATATATATATATATATATATATATATATATATATATATATATATATATATATATATATATATATATTATTGTTATATTAATATATATATATATATATATATATATATATATATATATATATATATATATATATATATAGTTATATATATATATATATATATATATAGTTATATAGAAATATATATATATATATATATATATATATATATATATATATATATCTATATTATATAAATTATTATTATACATATTATTATTATATATTATATATATTATATTATATTATTATATATTATTATTATACATATATATATTATATATATTATTATTATTACAAATTATTATCATTATTATTATTCTATATTTTATTGTTATTATTATTATTATTATGTATATATATTCTTATTATTATTATTATATTATTATTATTATTATTATTATTACATAAATTATATGTATTATTATTATTACAGTTATTATTTTTATATTATTAATACATATTGTTATTATTATTATTATTACATAAACATATTATAATTATTATTATTTTTATTATTGTATTATAACCATATTCTTATAGATATATTATATTATTATGTATTGTTATTATTATTATATTATTATTATTATTATTATTATTATTATTATTATTATTATTATTATTATTATTATTATTATTATTATTATTATTATTATTATTACATATAATAAATATAAATATATATATATATATTTGAATATAAATATATAGATCTATATCTCCATATATATATTTATATATATATATATATATATATATATATATATATATATATATATATATATATATATATATATATATATATATATATATATATATATAAATATATATATATATGTGTATATATATATATATATATATATATATATATATATATATATATATATATATATATATATATATATATATATATATATATATATATATATATATATATATATATATATATATATATATGTATATAAATCTTTATATTGAAACAAATGATTGAGAAAATGAGGGAGAAGAAGAATAAATTGTATTTAGGTTTTATGGATTTGCAACAGGCGTATGATAGGGTTAATAAGGAAGCTCTATGGCAGGTGTTAGTGATATATGGTGTTGGTGGTAGGCTTCTGAATGGAATCAAGTATGACGATAGTGAAGCGTGTGTAAGAATAAATGGTGTCAAGGGTGATTGGTTTAGTATTAATAGCTGAGTGAGGCAGGGTTGTGTTATGTCTCCTTGGTTATTTAATTTGTATATGGATGGGGTTATGAAAGAATTAGAGGTAGGGATGGCAGGAAATGGTATTAGAATGATGGAGAATGGAGATGAGTGGAGGGTGCCCTACCTATTATATGTGGATGATTTGGTTTTGTGTGGTGAATCTGAAGAGAGTTTGAGAGGATTGGTAGAGAGATTTGGCAGGGTGTGTAAAAGGAGAGGTTTGAAAGTAAACGCAGATAAGAGTAAGGTTATGGTTGTGAGTGAGGACAGTCCTCGGTGTGAAGTTATGTTAGATGGTGAGCAGCTGGAACAAGTGTCTGAGTTGAAATATTTAGGGTATGTGTTGGATGAGAAGGGAACGGATGATGCAGAGTGTAGTAGGAAAGTTGTGAATGGCAGGATGGTTGCTGGTGCAATTAAATCGTTGGTGAATGTAAAGGGACTAAGTCTTGAGTGCGCTAGGGTCTTACATGAGGGTATGTTGTTACCTGTGTTATTGTATAGTAGTGAGACTATTGTCTGGAATAAGAAGTATAGATCTAAAGTTCAATGTGTTCAGATGGACAATCTTAGGGGTATGCTAGGTGTGAGAAGAATTGATAAAATGAGGAATGAACGTATTAGAGAGTTGTGTGGTGTGAAGAAAGGGGTAAATGAGAGAATAAATGAAAGTATGTTGAGATGGTTTGGTCATGTGGAAAGGATGAATGATAGTCGGTTGGTTAAGCGGATGTTTAGTGGCGAGTGTGTTGGGAACCGACCAGCTGGGAGACCGAAGAAAAAGTGGATTGAGTCGGTGAACGAATGTCTGAAGGAGAGAAATGTGAGTTTGGCAGAGGCGAGAATAAAGGTGCATAATAGGAGTGAATGGCGGGGTTTTGTATGGGGGCATGGTTGTGGCCCACCTGGGCCAAGGGATGAACCCTTACATTTACGCGGTCCTATGAAGCTCTAGGGTGGATTTTCTGTCTGTGACTAGTTCGCACTAATTAATGGTACAGAAAGGCTAAGGCTGGGCTTTCCTTTCGACTTTTGTCATATTCTTCTAGTGCTTTTCTTTTCCGATGCATGACACGCACCTTGCCCCAGTCTTGGGGAAAAGAGGAAGATAAAGAAAGATATATATATATATATATATATATATATATATATATATATATATATATATATATATATATATATATATATATATATATATATATATATATATATATAGTTACATATATATATATAAAAATATATATATATATATTTGAATATATATATATATATATATATATATATATATATATATATATATATATATATATATATATATATGTGCAGCAAAATATAGGTAAATATATATATATATATATATATATATATATATATATATTGCCAAGTAATCCTGACCCTGCACTATGTCCACAAAATGTGTCATGAATATTGAAATACTGGTGTATTCTTCTGACCATCTGGTCTCACAAAACGCTGGAATACTGCGTAAGTATTTTCTTCTCAAAACGGATTCACGAAAGATATTGATGTCTTTAATGGTGGATACAGTATGGCGGATTTCAAATACAGAGTTCAGATCGTTTACAACAAAATTCAATCGATGACTCGCACAATGTATTTGTGTTTTTCTCGCATTATTCTCTGTACTCCTTCTTCTTTCCCTGCCATAGGTGAGCAGCCATCGTAAACTTGTCCAACGCACTTATTTTGATCTAGGCCAGGGGTGTCAAACTCATTTACCGTGTAGTGCAACACTGACTACAAAACAGTCCTCGTGGGCCGCAAATATATATATATATATATATATATATATATATATATATATATATATATATATATATATATATATATATATATATATATAAATATATCGTGGGATAAATATATATATATATATATATATATATAATTGATTAATAATTTGATAAAATTCAAAATAAATTATCTTGAAAATTTCTAAATTGTCATGAGCTGGGCCGCATGGGAAAGTTTGATGGGCCGCATGCGGCCCATGGGCCGCGTGTTTGACACTCCTGATCTAGGCCATTCTTGTCAAGATAGCAATCAATAGCACTTGCTTTGGTTTGTGCATCCTTGGCTTCTGTTTAATAATGCAAATCCAATGAATTTTCATGAACCATTCCCATCTCATATATATTTTTCGTAGTTAGGGCTGAGGCCCTGCCCTGCGTATCTCCCATATATATATCTACCTTTACAAATATTTATATATATATATATATATATATATATATATAGTATATATATATATATATATATATATATATATATATATATATATATATATATATATATATTTAAATGTGTTTGATGCAATGAAATTACATTCTTTAAAACAGTTTTTCTAGTTGCATTTCTGAACCACAAGTTCATCGAAGCCTCTCTCTCTCTCTCTCTCTCTCTCTCTCTCTCTCTCTCTCTCTCTCTCTCTCTCTCTCTCTCTCATTTTTAACTTCAGTTTAAATAACCTCAGGAAGCTTGAAGATCCTCTTGAGACCTCCTTCAAAAATTTCAGAGGGTAATGTAAGAACTTTCTGGAAAATATAGCAACATCTTTATTGGACTTAGAATGAAGCGAGCTATAAGCCACGAGCTTCAATATTAATGCATGTACATATCTTTGAGACTTCTTAATCATAAATCATATATATTATATATATATTGAGCATATATTATTATGTTATATTATTATTATTATTATTATTATTATTATTATTATTATTATTATTATTATATTATTATTATTATTATTATTATTATTATTATTATTATTATATTATTATATATATATATTAATATTACATACTATTATTATTATATTACATATATATTATTATATATATATTATTATTATTTATTATTATTATATTATTATTATATATATTATTACATATATATATTATTATTATATTATTATTATTATTATATTATTATTATTATTATTATTATTATTATTATTATATATTATATATTATTATTATATTATTACGTATTATTATATATATATATATTATTATTATTATATTATTATATATTATTATTATTATTATTATTATTGTTATTATATATATATATATAGTTATATATATATATATATATATATCTTTATATATATATATATATATATATATATATATATATATATATATACGTATATTTCTGGCTTAGAACCAAGTAGAAAGGAAATAAGACAACCTTGAGTAGAACGTTTCCAATGAAAAACATACTGGCAATCAGAGTTAAAATTTTAAGAACTGAGATGTTTAAATATGTTCTTGTTAGAGATATGCTAAAATAAAATCGAAGGAATTAACGTGAAAAAGATGGGACGATAGTTGAAGGATGATAAAGGTTGTCCTTTTCGTCAAAGGCTGATTGAGCTCGTGTTTCCAGCAGAATGAGCAAGGTAGATTTTGACATGCAGAACAGAAAAGAAATAGTTTGACAAGACAGAGTGTAGGCTCATAAGGAGAATAATGAGAATCACAAGAGGGGTTCCATCATCAGCTTAAGCCTTCTTAGTGTTAAGCTAAGAGAGAGAGAGAGAGAGAGAGAGAGAGAGAGAGAGAGGGAGAGAGAGAGAGAGAGAGAGAGAGAGAGAGAGAGAGAGAGAGAGAGAGAGAGAGAGAGCAGAACTTTTTAAAAAGTTTACGATGTTAGGCATAAATGAGTTGGAGGGTGTGGAGTAGGAAAAATAGTACCGGAATTTTGGAATTAGAGGAAATGGTTTGAGCTAAGATTTCAATTTAGTGGATGATAAAATGTAGTGAAGCTGTGACGATGGAAAATATTAAAGAGGAAAAGAGGATGAAACAGTTAAAGTTATCATTTCGTGAAAAGAGCTAGAATGGTCGTGAAGAAGAGAAAAACAGAAAGATTATTGTATTCCCTACCGTAAAAACTCTTGTTCCAAGAAACGGATTTTACACAACTTAGATGAATTACAAGTTGTATAAGTTTCATGAGCTTGAAGAAGATGACGGCACTTTTGAATTTATAGTCCCGTGGCATGCTAACACAGAGGACAAGTAAGAGTTAAATCATTTTTTCTGGGGTTTAGTTCAAAGGAAAAAAATGTGAAACGTACGATTCCATGCAAGAGATAATTACCTAGGTAATGCACTCAGTAAACTCTGAGGACCTTCTCACTGAGTTAGTGGTCATTCCATTGGGAATCAAAGAAGTAATGACTGCAAGTTCAACCAATTAGCAGTACCGGTGACCAAACGGATCTTCCTGCGACTTGAAGAGAATAGAAGATACAAAGAAAAGTAGGTGATCGGTGAAACTAGAGAGAGGACACTGAGTTTAACAAAATAAGGAAGGATTGGAAGTAAAGAAAAAGGTGAAAAATGCTGGGTACATCTCCTGCGCTATTAGGATTACAAGTTGGGAGCTGCACTAACTTCTCGTGAGCTCATCATTCTGAATAGAAAGTTATGTAAGCTCAACAGCTATATCTTGAGACAAAAAGAGAAAAGCCATTGGTAGTGGTGGGAATGCCAATCACCAAGAATGAT
>JABUQX010076116.1:47500-48760 GCA_015478945.1 Trachelipus rathkii
TTTAAGTCCTTTATTTGAAAAATTTCTTCATACATAAAAGGGAGCGGTCACAGAACCATTTAGAATTCGAAAAGGAATCAAAGTTCGTAATGGAATCCAAAAATGAATTTCTACCCATAATCCAAACTTAAAATGATGAAAGAAATCCATACCGTAAAGGAAGTTACATATGTAGAGGCGAAGTTGCTTGAAATTTAGGTCCTTTATTTGAAAAATTTCTTCATACATAAAAGGGAGCGGTCACAGAACCATTTAGAATTCGAAAAGGAATCAGAGTTCGTAGTGGAATCCAAAAATGAGTTTCTGCCCATAATCCAAACTTGAATGGTGAAAGAAATCCATGCCAAAAAGGAAGTTTGCTGCGTTCAGCGATGAACTCGAACTATGATAGTTGTGAAAAGGTGAAGACCATAATCCAAAATTAGAAATGAAAATTGAAGTCCAGTATCGATAATGTTCGTTTGCTTGAGTCATTTTCTCGGAGTGTTTTGATTGGGATTTTGTGTTATTGCAGTTTTTTTTCTTCATTTTGTTTGTTTTTCAGAAGGCGTTGATTGAAATCTGGGTGCTCTTCACCAATTACATAGGGCTATTACTTGCTAGATTGGTAGCTTATTTTTAAGAGCAAGCAATTATCTTTTTAAATAAAGTAACTCAAGGTTACTTAGGAATTTAAAATAAATTCAAAATTAGAAGACGATTTATTCAATGAAAAAGTAAAGTTGTAACAAAGTCCCTTCTGTTGAGATACTCTTCGTAGGCGAATTGGTAGTCACAGCCTTTCCAGCGCGTTTACCACACTTGCCGGACTCTTCTTTTGGGAAAACTTGCGATCGTAGTTTCGGAGTCGCGGACTTTTCCATTGAAATTTATCTCTCTTGCCGGGAGGATTTCTGGAGAGAGTATCTTGAGTGAGATTTTCTTCTGATTCTTAATAATTTGATCTGACTGAAGAGTATCTCAAAAGGACGAGTTTATATATAATTTCACTTTGACTTATGCTAAAATTTTGCTCGCGCAAATCTTAGCATAAGTACGAACATAAATTAAAATTATTTTACAAAGTTATAATGGAGTACTACATATATATATATATATATATATATATATATATATATATATATATATATATATATATATATATATATATATATATATATATATATATATATATATATATATATATTGAAGGGCCTGCCAGCTTAAGGAAGATTTAAGATTTAAAAGTGGATTTTCCTTTGAAAGAACTCAAAGTATAAT